>JAPDNY010000136.1:0-109185 GCA_029375565.1 Gekko gecko | reverse complement strand
CTCTTGCTCTGGATTTGCAAGACTAGGTCTAATGGGTGGAAATTACAAGGGAGTCGTTACCAGCTAGATATCAGGAAAAAATTCCTAACTGTAAGAGTGGTTGAGCAGTGGAACAGTCTGCCTCGGGAGGGGGTGGATGCTCCTTCGCTGGATGTTTCCAAGCAGAGGCTGGACGACCATCTTTTGGGTATGTTGTAGGTATGTAGAAGAAGAAGAAGAAGAGATTGGATTTATACCCCGCCCTTCACTTGGAGTCTCAGAGCAGCTTACAAACTCCTTTCCCTTCCCCTCCCCACAACAGCCACCCTGTGAGGTAGGTGGGGCTGAGAGAACTCTAACACAAACTGCTCTTTCAGGAACAGCTGTGCCAGAGCTTGTGACTGACCCAAGGTCACACCAGCAGGTGCATGTGGAGGAGTGGGGAATCAAACCCGGTTCTCTCAGATTAGAGTCTGCGCACTTAACCGCTACACCAAACTGTAGGGCTATCTTTCGGCTATGCTCCTGCAGAGTGCAGGGGGTTGGACTAGATGACCTGCAAGGTCCCTTCCAACTCTAACTTTCTATGATTCTATGACATCTCATTTCATGTATACCTTTATCAAAGTGGGTGGCGTTGAAATACCGATATAATGTTAATCCTTTTGGCAAACACTAGTCATATCTCATTATACATCACAGTAGTTTGCTTCCTTTCAACTTCCATCCCGTGGTGTCTCTCTCTTTGGTTTCAACCTCCACCTGGTGGCTGGAGAGCTCCAGGAATGACAACTGATCTCCAGGCTTCAGAGGTCAGCTCCCCTGGAGAAAATGGCTTCTCTGGAGGATGGACTGTTTGACATTATACTCTGCTGAGACGCCCTCCCCTCCCCCAACCCTGCTTTCCTCAGGATCCACCCCCAAATCTCCAGGAATTTCCCATGCCAGAGTTGGCATCCCTACCGGGCAAGCTTGAGCTCCCAGTTTGGACAGGAGCTCCTCGATCGGCAGAGCCACATATGGCACACATGTTCAATGAATATTATATGTCCACCTTGACCACATGAAGCTGCCTTCTACTGAATCAGTCCATGGGTCCAACAAGTTCAGTACTATATGTTGTCGAGGGCTTTCACGGCTGGAGTTCATTAGTTGCTGTAGATTTCCCGGGTTGTGTGGCCGTGATCTTGGCATTGTAGGACCTGACGTTTTGCCAGTAGCGGTGACTGGCATCCCCAGAGGTATAACACAGAAAGATGGAGGACTCTCCGTGTCAAGGTGAGAAGAAAAATGGTAGACAGATAGTTTATATCTACTCAGGAAGGTGGGGTAGGGCGGAGTCATTATCTTGTAGGCTGTGAACCTCCTCGGGAAAGCTCCTCCATTAGCATGTTCATAGCCTGGGGAACTATAAGATTATGCATGGGATAGAGCAGGTAGGGAAAGAGGTACTTTTCTCCCTTTCTCACAATACAAGAACTCCTTGTGAGCACTCAATGAAATTGCTGAGCAGTTGGGTTAGGATGGATAAAAGGAAGTCCTCGTTCACACAAAGCGTGATTTAACACATGGAATTCCCTGCCACGGGAGGTGGTGGCAGCTACAAGCATGGATGGCTTCAAGAGGGAATTGGATAAACATCTGGAGCCAGAGGTCCATCAGTGGCTCTTAGCCACAAGGTCTAGATAGGGACTCTCAGTCTGGGGCAAGTGAGGCTCTGTCTTCTTGATGCTTGGGGGGGTCAACAGTGGGAGGGCTTCTAGTGTCCTGGCCCTACTGCTGGACCTCCTGATGGCCCCTGGTATTTTTGGCCATTGTGTGACCCAGAGTGTTGGACTAGATGGGCCATTGGCCTGATCCAACACTGACTTCTCTTATATTCTCATGTTCTTTGATGATGGAGGAGAAGGCGACGAATTCACTGGGGGCAGAAGTGAAACTGTGGGAAAGCCACAGGGGCTCAGGGGAAGAGGCTCTGTGTGTCCTCAGTGCAGGGTGAGAGGAGGAGGCAGGAATGTCACAAGATCTTTGCACGATAAACAATGAGCCAAAGTTTGGCTGAAATCCCCTAATCGTAATATTATGAGACCCAGATGCTCGGTTGCTTTCCTCTGGCTAATTTTTTCCACTCCTGGAGCCTCTGCACTTGGAAGGGAAGGCGAGACGGGGCCGGGAGGATCGGTGTTTGGAGCAGGCGCCTTCCATGTCAGAGCTGAACCCCAGACTGGAGAGGTTGAAGGACCACAGGCCTGGCAGCCTCACTATCTGTTCTGGTCTCTCCTAGGACATGAGGACTGGTTCTCCAGCCAAGCCAATCGAGCTGTTGCTTGAGACAATACAGGGAGAATGACTCTGATGCTCCTAAGCTCGGCTTGCTCCTTGACGTCAGTGGAAGAGCCTCTGCTTTGCACGCAGAAGGCCCCAGGTTCTAATCCTGGGCATCTCCAGTGGAAAGGCTCAGGTAGGAGGCGAGGAGGAAGACCTTTCTCCACTTGAGACCCTGGAGAGCTGCTGTCAGTCAGAGGAGGCAAGGCTGAGTTCGAGAGACTGACGGACTGGCTCAGAGATTTGACTGAAAGGTGGCATTCGCTGCCAGAGGAGGCCGTGATGCCCACGGGCATAGACTGCTTGAAAAGGGGATTAGATAGATTGATGGTGGGCAAGACTACCGGTGGCTACTAGCCATGGTGACTAGTGGAGAACCTCCAAATTCGGAGGCACTAATCCTCTGAGTCCCAGAGCCAGGACTCAGAGGAAACCTCAGGAGAAAGCCTTGGCCTCTATGCCCTGTTGTGGAATTGGTTGGCCATCGTGTGAGATGGGGTGCTGGACTAGATGGACTATTGGTCTGATCCAGCAGGGCTCTTCTTATGTCCTTATGAAGGCCTCGGCCTCTCTACCCTGTTGTTGGCCCTCCAGAGGAACTGGTTGGCCTCTGTGTGAGACAGGCTACTGGACTGGATGGACCCTCACTGGTCTGATCCAGCAGGGCTCTTCTGAGGTTCTTATGAAGGCCTCGGCCTCTACACCCTGTTTTTGACTGTCCAAAGGAACTGATTGGCCTCTGTGTGAGACAGGCTACTGGACTGGATGGACCCTCACTGGTCTGACCCAGCAGGGCTCTTCTGATGTTCTTATGAAGGCCTCGACTTCCATGCCCTGTTGCTGGCCCTCCATAGGAACTGGTTGGCCCCTGTGTGAGATGGGATGCTGGACTAGATGGACCCTCACTGGTCTGATCCAGCAGGACTCTTCTGATGCTTTTATCAGGGGAAGGCCTTGGCCTCTCTGCCCTGTTGTTGGCTCTCCATAGGAATTGGTTGGCCCCTGTGTGAGACAGGATGTTGGACTAGATGGACTATTATTGGTCTGATCCAGCAGGGCTCTTAGGTTCTTATTAAGGCCTTGCTCTCTCTGCCCTGTTGTTGGCCCTCCAGAGGAACAGTTGGGGGAACTGACATTGGTGTAGTCCAGAAACCAGCTGTAATTCCAGATCTCCAGGCCCCACCTGGTGGCTGGCAACCCTAGCTGTGAATGTCAGTCAGGGCTCCTGCTTAGGGACAACAGCCTCAAGTCTAGGGTTGCCAACCTCCTGGTGGGTAAAGCCAAGGATGAGAGATCACTGATGGCACCTGGGTTTTGCCTGTTGTGTGACACAGAGTGCTGGACTGGATGGGCCACTGGCCTGATCCAACATGGCTTCTCTTATGTTCTTATGTCTGGGTCAGTGATGCTCTGTCTTCTTGGTGGTTGGGGGGGCCACAGTGGGAGGGCTTTTGGAGTTCTGGCCCTGCTGGTGGACCTCCTGACAGCACCTGGGTTTTGGCCACTGTGTGACACAGAGTATTGGACTGGATGGGCCATTGGCCTGATCCAACATTGGCTTCTCTCATGTTCTTATCTACAAGTGCCTTCTATGTTGTGGCCCCCCCACCTTGTGGCATGGCCTGCCCCTCTCCTGGCTTTCTGCAAACTATGCAAAACTGGACTACTCAAGAGGGCTTTTCTATGTAGGCAAGAGGTTAGCGCTATACAAAAAGCGTCACAAAGTTATTTGGATACATTAATGAGGACTGTGGCATATACTGCTGCTGTGTAGTTTGCTGCTGGGTTGAGTCATTTAACGTGTCATGTTACACTTTTGCTCCACTTCTGTTTTCTAGATCTGTTTGGTTCTATGACCCAAATCTTACTGCGTTGTTTACCGGATGTCCCGTCCTGCTGATTGTATTGACTCATTCTGTGTAATACGCCTCCAGTCCCAGTTAGAAAGGCAGATGATAAATAGGGTAAATCAATCAATCCACAAGGACACTTCTCTGCAGGGCTATTTTTGTAGAAAAAGCCCAGCAGGAACTCATTAGCATAACAGGCCACACCCAACAACAGAAACTGATTAGCATATTAGGCCACACCCGACAGCACAGCTCATTAGCATATCAGGCCACACCCCCATGTTACCAGAAGTGTGGCCATCCAGCCACACCCACCTTTTGCTTCTTATTCTGTTTACCTTGTTTGTTGTCAAAACCCAGGACTTTTTTTGTAGCAGGAACTCCTTTGCATGTTAGGCCACACAGCCCTAATGTAGCCAATCCTGATGAGTTTCTGTTGTTGGGTGTGGCCTGTTATGCTAATGAGTTCCTGCTGGGCGTGGCCAACTTGGGAGCCAGCCGGAACTCCATTCCTGTGAGTTCCTGCCCAAAAATAGCCCTGCTTCTCTGAATGCAAACAGTATGAAGAAAAGTCACTTTGTGGTGACTTCTCCCACTCCATAACAGCTCTGTGAATTGAACCCCAGTTCCCTCCCCGTTCCAGGCCTTCAATAGTTTCCAGGTCAGCCCTGAGTTGCAGAAGTAAAGGTACTGGTTTCCCATGCTCGAAAGCCAGTCAAATCCGACTCTAGGGATGCGGTGCTCATCTCCGCTTCCAAGCCGAAGAGCCAGCGCTGTCCGAAGACATTTCTGTGGTCATGTGGCTGGTGTGACTAGACGCCAAGGTGCACAGAACGCTGAAACCCAGGTACCATTTTTCTGCCTCTGGGAAACACCAAATTTGGGATGCTGTTTTGGCCACCCGACGCCACTCTAGTCCAAACTTATTGGCTTCCCTTTACTGCAATCACTCGGCCCCTGATTTCCCCTCCTCCTCCCTTCACTGCCCCTCGCACCATGTTACAGACTTGCTTTCCACAAGCACTGAGGTCTTATCCGGCTTATTGAGATTTGAGATAGGAACGGCCACGTCTCATAATACACCAGTCACCAGCGTGACTGACCGACTTCCATGCTGGGAGTTTATGTTGTCCTCCTCATGTTGCTGGTGCAATATTCTCAATTCACTCTTGCCACAGAGACTGCGCACACGGCACAGTAGAAGAGGAAGAGATTGGATTTTATACTCTGCCCTTCACTACCCAAAGGAGTCTCAGAGCAGCTTACAAACTCCTTTCCCTTCCCTTCCCCACAACAGACACCCTGTGAGGTAGAAGAAGAAGAAGATATTGCATTTATACCCCGCCCTTCACTACCCAAAGGAGTCTCAGAGCAGCTTACAAACTCCTTTCCCTTCCCCTCCCCACAACAGACACCCTGTGAGGTAGAAGAAGAAGAAGAAGAGATTGGATTTATACCCCACCCTTCGCTACCCAAAAGAGTCTCAGAGCGGCTTACAAACTCCTTTCCCTTCCCCTCCCCACAACAGACACCCTGTGAGGTAGAAGGAGAAGAAGAAGAGCTTGGATTTAGACCCCTCCCTTCACTACCCAAAGGAGTCTCAGAGCAGCTGACAAACTCCTTTCCCTTCCCCTCCCCACAACAGACACCCTGTGAGGTAGAAGGAGAAGAAGAAGAGCTTGGATTTAGACCCCTCCCTTCACTACCCAAAGGAGTCTCAGCAGCTGACAAACTCCTTTCAGGAACAGCAGACACCCTGTGAAGTAGAAGAAGAGGAAGAGGTTGGATTTATACCCCACCCTTCACTACCCGAAGAAGTCTCAGAGCGGCTGACAAACTCCTTTCCCTTCCCCTCCCCACAACAGACACCCTGTGAGGTAGAAGAAGAAGAGCTTGGATTTAGACCCCACCCTTCACTACCCAAAGGAGTCTCAGAGCAGCTGACAAACTCCTTTCCCTTCCCCTCCCCACAACAGACACCCTGTGAGGTAGAAGGAGAAGAAGAAGAGCTTGGATTTAGACCCCTCCCTTCACTACCCAAAGGAGTCTCAGCAGCTGACAAACTCCTTTCAGGAACAGCAGACACCCTGTGAAGTAGAAGAAGAGGAAGAGGTTGGATTTATACCCCACCCTTCACTACCCGAAGAAGTCTCAGAGCGGCTGACAAACTCCTTTCCCTTCCCCTCCCCACAACAGACACCCTGTGAGGTAGGCGGGGCTGAGAGAGCTCTGAGAGAACTGCCCTTGAAAGAACAGCTCTGGCAGAACTTGTGACTGGCCCAAGGTCACACCAGCAGCTGCACGTGGACAAGTGGGGGAATCAAACCCGGTTCTCCCAGATTAGAGTCCGCGCACCTAACCACGAGAGGCTGCGTGTTTTCCCTTTCACATCAGGCCTGTGTTACCATCACCCCCTCTTTCCGTTGCTGTCTCTCCTCTGTTATGAGTCAGGCCCTCTTTCCCCTTTAAAAAAAGATTTCGAGGGCAGGAGTTGCGCTGAAGAGGAACTGCACAAGACAAGAACTTAAAAAAAAAACACCCTTCAGCATATTTGGGCTGAAGTAGTGGTGTCGGGGTTAAGTGTTCAGACTCTAATCTGGGAGAACCGGGCTTGGTTCCCCATTCCTCCACTTGCACCTGGCTGATGTGACCTTGGCTCAGTCACAAATTCTGGCACAGCTGTTCTTGAAAAAGAGCCGCTTCTGTCAGAGCTCTCTCAGCCCCACCGACCTCACAGGCAGTGTTCCCTCTAAGCTCAATTAATGTGAGCTAGCTCGCCATTTTTTAGCCTTCGGCTCACTCAGTTTTGTCTCAGCTCAGGAAGGAGGGCTCCAGAGCAAGCTAATTTATGCAGTAGCCAAATCGCTCGCTCACAACTTTAATGCCAGGAGCTCACAAAGTAGAATTTTTGCTCACAAGACTCCAGAGCTTAGAGGGAGGACTGTTCACAGGGTGTCTGTTGTGGGGAGGGGAAGGGAAAGGAGTTTGTGAGCCGCTCTGAGACTCCCTTGGGTAGTGAAGGGTGGGGTATAAGTCTAATCTCTTCTCTTCTTCTACCTCACAGGGTGTCTGTTGTGGGGAGGAGAAGGGAAAGGAGTTTGTCAGCCCCTCTGAGACACCTTTGGGTAGTGAAGGGCGGGGTATAAATCCAATCTCCTCTTCTTCTTCTACCTCACAGGGGTGTCTGTTGTGGGGAGGGGAAGGGAAAGGAGTTTGTCAGCCGCTCTGAGACTCCTTTGGGTAGTGAAGGGCGGGGTATAAATCCAATCTCTTCTTCTTCTTCTTCTACCTCACAGGGGTGTCTGTTGTGGGGAGGGGAAGGGAAAGGAGTCTGTCAGCCGCTCTGAGACTCCTTTGGGTAGTGAAGGGCGGGGTATAAATCCAATCTCTTCTTCTTCTTCTTCTACCTCACAGGGTGTCTGTGGTGGGGAGGGGAAGGGAAAGGAGTTTGTGAGCCGCTCTGAGACTCCTTTGGGTAGTGAAGGGCCGGGTATAAATCCAATCTCTTCTTCTTCTTCTTCTTCTACCTCACAGGGTGTGTGTTGTGGGGAGGGGAAGGGAAAGGAGTTTGTCAGCCGCTCTGAGACTCCGAGTGAAGTGCGGGTTATAAATCCAATCTCTTCTTCTTCGATTTACTTAATGCTGGCTCAGCAACAGGACCTCCCCTGAAGCCTTCCTACCCCTTGCCTATTGCAGCACAATTCTTCCCCCCCCACACACACACACCGCAAATGCATCAGTTCCCCCCTCTCCCCAATTGAGAGCCACGTTTCAGTGCCAGTGTGGGCAATTCCCCCCCTGCCCTTTCTGATTTAAGAACAACAGCAGGAAACATGTGCAAAACTATGATTCTGAACGGCTGTCGTTTGAGTAACAACATCATGAACATTAGGAGGATACGAAATGAAATGCTAAAAAATCGAACGGAGAGGCAGAGGGAAAAGGGTGTTCGTTTTTCACTGAAACCGAAGGCGTGCCTTCCACCTGGGAACCTCTCCTTTACCGTCCTTTGCCCTTCTTTATTCCTAATGCTGAGAGATCGGTAGTGCAATTGTGCCGTTCCGTATTGCTTATTATTTTTCTTTAAAAAAAGAAAACGGCGTACTTGGAAAAGCCTGACGGCAGCTGCCCCCTTTCTCCTGAAGTTGGGACCCGTCAGAGAAGTGGAGAGAGATTAAAGAAAGGTAAGACACCCCCCTCAAAAAATATCCTTAATGGGTAGTAGGTGGAGGAAAAGGAGAGGAAGGGTTTCTTTTCGCTGAACCCCAGGGTGTACCTTCCATTCCGGAAACAGTGAAAAGTACACCCTTAGTAGCACCAAGCAGGGAAAAAATACATCTTCCTCCCTGTTTTAGAAAAAAAGCATTTTTGGGGAGAGAGAAAGACAAGCCGTCCGTAGTTGGAGCATGAAGGCAGGATGGCATCATGGGGAAACAGGGGAAAAACCGAAAATGTACAAGTTGGGTGTCTGAAATGGGGGAGATGCTCCGTGTGAAAGCCGCCCGCGGTGTTCTGACCGGCTGGTGAAGCCGACTATTTGAGATGGGAAACTCAACATGGCCAAAGTGATTGGACTCCGGGGTGACGGAAGAGCCGCGTGCCTGGGAGACGGAGCAGCACCCAAGCCAAAATGAGACCGCCGTTCTGCAGCCTCTGGGAACGTAGCCCATCACACGAAGAAGTCACTAGGACGGCCGCGCAAAGGAGTCGAAGATCCTCAGCTCCTGGGTCCGTCGAACTTACTGGGAAGCCACTTTGTTCAGACTGGTCGTGCTGTGGTTCTCCAAGTACAGGATTCCCAGAGCTTTTCCCTGAGGCGAGACGCCTTTGGGGCCTGCGGCTTCCATTGGCAACGTCGCACTGGAGCCCAGAGACTCTTCCGTGGAGTTCTGGGAATCGGTATCTTCTGAGGAAAAGCTCCCGTGTCGGGAGAGCTGGAAGTACTGGGCGGCTTCTCTCCTCCTGCTGCGCTGGCCTCTCCGCGGGACGGTCACGCACGTCCAGTCGGCGGACGGCAGGTCCTCGCAGGTGTCCGGTGCGTGGTTAGCCTTTGGGCAAGAGAGGCGGGTGGGAGGCATTAAAGGAGGAGGGGTCCACGTTGGCGTGGGGAGACATTCCGGGGACTCTTCACCGGGGTTCTGGCCCGCGGAGGCCCCACTTTGAGAAACAGCCTGCGGGGAAGCAAGATACGACCCTTCCCTTCCCAGCTCTTCCTCGACAGCTCCGCAGGAAGGAGTCTCTCCGGAGCCAGTTCTGTCCGTATCCAGATCCTTTTGGTTGTATTCCAACTGACCCTCCTGGCTCCTGGTACTCCCCAGCGCACCATCGAAGTAGAGATCTTCCCCTGGGACTTCGGGAGGTGCGTTGGGATCCGTGTTAAGAGGGTCCCCATTCTCTCCACAGACCCCAGCTCCCCCTTCTCGGTTCTCCTTGCATCGGGCCAGTATGCCTTGCAGTAGCTGCTTGGCCTCTTCGCACGTCTCGAAAGCTTCACCCCACACCTCGAGGCCCTTCCCACTGCGCATGCTGGACGCCTGGACCTTCATGTGCTGGAATTTCTCGGGGGAGAACTCAGAGGGCGGCTGGAGAGAGCTCTCCAATTCATGCAAGGCCTCCGTGCTCCAGGGTTCCTCCTCGCTGGCTCTCCACTGGGCCAGGCTTTGCTTGCAGCCACGAGAAAACTGTGTGACCTTTGGGAGACAAGAGCAGTAATCCTTACATCCTCTCACAAGGGGTACCTGCTTCACCCTTTCCCACCACCTACAGCTGCCTTCTGCAGAGCCAGACCCCTCTGTCTAATCACAGACACCCTTGGTTACTCTAACTAGTGGTGGCTTGCCAGAGACTCAAGTTATGGTTTTTCACGTAGCCCACCCACCCTCCCATCCAAGCTTTTCACCTGATCATCAAGGGACAACCCCCAGTCAGTCCCACAGATACAGGTCTTCCTGACTGTTCCATCCATCAAAGAAGCTCAGTGGGTGGATACACAAAGACAGAGCCTTCAGGGTGGCAGCCCCATGATTATGGAACAACCCACGCAGGGAGATGTGCCCGGCCTCCTCACTTTTCGATCTTTAGGAGGCAGCGGGAGAT
This sequence comes from Gekko gecko, assembly GCA_029375565.1. NCBI lineage: Eukaryota > Metazoa > Chordata > Lepidosauria > Squamata > Gekkonidae > Gekko > Gekko gecko. Next base: position 98,935 of record JAPDNY010000136.1, on the reverse strand, counting down.
GGTTTTATTTGGGACTGCGTTTGATTAAAGCAGTCCTAAATTGTGATTTTAAATGTTGGTTTTATGTATTTTTCTGTGTGTGTGTTATCTGTGTTGCAAACCACCTTGGGCTCTGTAACTGAAGAAAGGTGGCTAATGAATGTTTCAAATAAAATAAATAAACTCCCGCCCAGCATCACCCCTCTCTGATTGGGATTCAGCATCAACCACTTAACCACAGCATCTGAATACTGGTGCAGGACAGAGACAGCCGCTTCTGGAGGCTCAGCCGCAGCCATACAGAGCTGGATGTCTTCAGCAAATCAAGACAGCCCAAGCCCAAAGTGATTATTTCACTTAGCCCAATATTAAAAGGTGAAGAGTGGAGGAGAAAGTACAGAACCTTGCAGTATCCAGATAAGTAAATCCCATATTACTCAGCATCCCCGACACAACTCTTGATTTTTGATTGGACAGAGAAGATCAAAGCCATTTGAGTGTTGTCCCTTTAATCCCAAACCATTTCCTCCAACCTCCCCAAGGGAACAGGATGGTCACAGGATTAAAGAGGACACATTACCCCTTATCCTTTGGCAAATGCCCCAATTTGCTCCTCAAACGGGACCCGAAGCAGCTTACATCATTCTCCATTTAATCGTCACAACAACCTTGTGAGGTAGGCTGGGCTGACCCAAGGTCACCTGGCAAGCTTCCAGGGCAGTGTGGGGATTCAAACCTGAGTCTCCCATGTCCTAGCCCTGAGAGCCAGTTTGGTGTCGTGGTTTAAGTGTGCGGACTCTGATCTGGGAGAATCGGGTTTGATCCCCCACTCCTCCACTCACAGCTGCTGGATGACCTTGGGCAAGCCATAGTTCTGTCAGAGCTGTTCTTGAAAAAGAGCCATTTCTGTCAGAGCTCTCTCAGCCCTGTCGACCTCACAGGATGTCTGTCGTGGGGAGGGGAAGGGAAAGGAGTTTGTCAGCCACTCTGAGACTCCCTCGAGTAGTGAAGGGCAGGGTATAAATCCAATCTCTTCTTCTTCTTCTTCTGCCTCACGGGGTGTCTGTTGTGGGGAGGGGAAGGGAAAGGTGTTTGTCAGCCGCTCTGAGACGCTTTTGTGTAGTGAAGGGCAGGGTATAAATCCAATCTCTTCTTCTTCTACCTCACGGGGTGTCTGTTGTGGGGAGAGGAAGGGAAAGGAGTTTGTAAGCCGCTCTGAGACTCTCTTGGGTAGTGAAGGGTGGGGTATAAATCCAATCTCCTCTTCTTCTTCTACCTCACAGGGTGTCTGTTGTGGGGAGGGGAAGGGAAAGGAGTTTGTAAGCCGCTCTGAGACTCCCTTGGGTAGTGAAGGGCAGGGTATAAATCCAATCTCTTCTTCTTCTTCTACCTCACAGGGTGTCTGTTGTGGGGAGGGGAAGGGAAAGGAGTTTATCAGCCGCTCTGAGACTCCCTTGGGTAGTGAACAGCAGGGTATAAATCCAATCTCTTCTTCTTCTTGTTCTACCTCACAGGGTGTCTGTTGTGAGGAGGGGAAGGGAAGGGAGTTTGTAAGCTGCTCTGAGACTCCTTTGGGTAGTGAAGGGCGGGGTATAAATCCAATCTCCTCCTCCTCATCTTCTTCTTCTAGTCTGACGCTTTAAAAACCCCTACACCGTACAGCCAGGAGGGGCCACAGATCTGATGGGTAGGCAGTGGCCTCTTCCACATTTACCTTGTCACGGAACTTGTAGAGATCCAGGAGAGTCTCTAGCTCTGCCCCTCTCATCTCCATTTCCATGTAGAACATGGTCAGCTTGGCCTGGAAAGCCCCCTTGGCAGACTCGAAAGCCTCCATCTCCGGGTACCTGGATCCTTGGATCTTGGCGGCCTCCTTGGAGAGCGAGAGACCGCGGTTGTAGTGGACCTAAAGAGGGAAGAAAGAGAAGGATATTCTGATACTGCCTGTTCTGAGTTCACTCATCGGACTTCATTATTAGGTTTGGGAAAAGTTAGGTTCATGATACATAAATGTTCAAAAATCGTTTATTTGGGGATCCACCATTAGGGGAACGTGTTTTCTCCCCACCCTGTTTGTGACCTTCCCATAAGCTTCCAACTGAATGCTGGTTGGAGAGTTTATAAGAAGTGCCCTGCTGGGTCAGAGCAGTGAGGGCCCATCCAGTCCACAATCCCATCTCGCACACTGACCAGCCAGTTCCTCTGGAGGGCCAACAACAGGGCAGAGAGGCCGAGGCCTTCATTAGAACATCAGAAGAGCCCTGCTGGATCAGACCAGTGGTCCATCTAGTCCGGCATCCCATCTCACACAGTGGCCAACCAGTTCCTCTGGAGGGCCAACAACAGGGCATAGAGTCCAAGGCCTTCATAAGAACACCAGAAGGGCCCTGCTGGATCAGACCAGTGGTCCATCTAGTCCAGCACCCTGTCTCACACAGGGGCCAGCCAGTTCCTCTGAAGGGCCAGCAACAGGGCAGAGAGGCCAAGGCCTTCATAAGAACATCAGAAGAGCCCTCCTGGATTGGACCGATGGTTCCTCTATTCCAGCATCCTGTCTCACACAGTGGCCAACCAGATCTTCTGGAGATCCAATCACTGGGCAGAGGCCAAGGCCTCCCCCAATGTTGCTTCCTGGCTCTGGGATTCAGAGGTTGCCTACCTCTAAATGTGGAGGTTCCCCTCAGCTACCACAGCTAATACCCATCAATGGACCTCTCCTCCAGAATGTCCAGCCCCCTTTTAAAGCTACCTATGCCTGTAGAAGTGAATCCCAAAATTTAACTGCTTAAGTAAAGAAGGGAACTGTTCAGCAGCCTTTTGCTCATGTTCTTAAAGAGGTATTCTGACCCATAACTTGGGATCTCCTCGGTCCAGCCCACAAGCCCTAGTGTCTTTTAGCAACCCAAAGAAACCCCAACTTCATCTCCTTATAGGTCTCTCGGACTGATCCCACGACCGCCACAGCATGACTTGTCTTGTCAATTGAGGCTTTCTATATATTTGCCGGGGTTAAATCATTGCTCCCCCCGGATACCAGGAAAAGGAGCCAGTGGCTGACATCACACACACTAAATAATCCACTTAGGTTCTTATGTTCTTATGTTCATTTTCAATCCAGTTTGAGAGCACTTTCCAACTGGATTTTACTACGTGAACCGGCAAAATCCAGTTGAAAAGTGCACTCAAAGTGGATTGAAAGTGGATTATTTAGTGTGTGGCTGTGGTCACATGGTCATTTTGATTGGGTTTCACCGCTGTTCCCTCTCGCGTTTAAAATTGCCGATTGGACACCCACACCCATCTTCCGCACTAAAGTGGGCTCACTCATGCGATCTTTCCGCTTCCCTAGCGAGTTTTCCGACACCGGGAAAATCAAGTACTTTCCGGGCACTTGCGTTTTGAACCCGCGATCTGCCTATCTGAAACAAGTTTTATTAGGATATACAATGTTTCACAACTTGGTCCAAATAATATACATCATATCCTTTTTCCAAAACTCCTCTCCCCCCCCCCCCGCTGGCTCCCAGCATTGTTTCCACCGTTTATACAAAACATAGTACACGTTAAATCCTTGTTAACACGCAAATTCTACAGGTAACACCAATTTACTTACTTATGACTACTATAAACACTTATTAACTGTATTCAATTGTTACATCATTAGTAGTTTCCCAACGCGATCTGCCTATCTGGACAGCCATCTCTCGCAATGATTGCGATTAGGCCGTCTGAACATCCTTCTGGTAGGTTGGGGGGAGGGTGACTTTCACCATTGTGTGCAAAGAATTTTTTTTAAAAATGTGCAGCATGACTGTCTGGACAGTGCCTGGAGCATTGTTGTACAAAGCAAGCGATCATCTGAACCCGATCAAATCTACAGTGGGAACAAAACGTGGTATGCTCGCCGTGTGACCACAGCCTGGGTGACCGCAGCCAGTGTGTGTTGCAGGGGAGAGAAAGTGCTATAAGCATTGGTGGAAGGAAATGTGGGAAGACAGATGAGTAGGGGAAAGGAGGGGTCTCTGAGACAGATGGTCACAGAAGAGCTGCAGTAAATGTTGAGGACTTTTCCCAATACTGGGAATGTCCCTAATCCATTTTTTTACAGCTACCAGGGATACATTTCAGTTCAGAGGTTTTAGAAAGGTGGGAAGGCAAACTTTAAATTTGGTAAGCGAATCTTTAACATTACAGTCTCAGATCTCCCACCACTGAGACTTAAAGAGTCAATTTATATATATATATAAAAAAGTTAAGAACATAAGAACATAAGAGAAGCCAATGTTGAATCAAGCCAGTGGCCCATCCAGTCCAACACTCTGTCACACAGCGGCCAAAATATACCGGGTGCCATCAGGAGGTCCAGCAGTGGGGCCAGGACACTAGAAGCCCTCCCACTGCTGCCCCCTCCAGCACCAAGAATAGTGTGCATCACCTGCCCCAGACTGAGAGTTCCCATCTATACCCTGTGGCTAATAGCCACTGATGGACTTCTGCTCCATATGTTTATCTAATTCCCTCTTGAAACTGTCCATGCTTGCAGCTGCCACCACCTCCTGTGGCAGTGAATTCCATATCTTAATCACTCTTTGGGTGAAGAAGTATTTATAAGAACAAAACTTTTTTAAGATTTCAGCATCTCAAAGAGTGGATAGATCAGATGCAAATCCGGACCACCCCCCACAATTCCTTTAGGTGCCATTCAAAATTTCAGATTCAAGTTTATTGTTACAGTCAACGACCGGGGCACTCCATCGTTTTACATAAAAACGTCTGAATAATAAATATGAGGAAAAACAACAACAGTGACATACTTAAATTTTAAAAACTGTGACTATAACATAGAGATAAAATGAGACAGCCATAAAAAACTTGCATATAGTTTAGATAAAAGATTGAAAAATCTAATTGTCGTGCATTTTACGCTCCTTGTAAACCCGGGCACAGAATCTAGCCAGGTGCCATTCTGTGCCAGCGGAACTTCCCCGGAGTCTCTCTGTTTTTCTCCCAGCAAAACTTACAGTGGCTTCTTTGAAGAATTCCTTAAACCTCCGATAAGACTCCTCAGCGCCCTCCTGGCTGGCCACGGCAGAGTCCGCCTCCCGGAGTTCCAGCTCCCCTTCTTCCTCCATCCACAAACTGAGCTGTGTAGAGAAGGACAAACAGATGATAAAATTCCACAGGGACCAAAGCTCTTCCACCCAGGAGAACTTTCTTCGCCCCCTTCCGCTCTCAGGGTTCACTCAAGCCACCGATTCCCAGAGACTTAGATCCCTGCCTCTCCCGCCATGTGGAACAGTAACCAGGTTAGAAGTGAGAGTCTGATTGAAATTAATCGATGGCATTTGTGAGGAGGGAAAGCTCTCTGGTCTTAGAGTTGCCACCAATGTTCCCTCTAAGCTGAGTGAGTGTGAGCCCGCTCACAGTCTTTTAGCCTCTGGCTCACACACTTTTGTCTTAACTCAGGAAGGATGGCTCCAGAGCAAACTGATTTATGCAGCGGCCAAATCGCTCGCTCACAACCTTAATGCCAGGAGCTCACAAAGGAGGATTTTTGCTCACATGACTCCACAGCTCAGAGGGAGCATTGCTAGCCACCTCCCAATTTGAGGACGGAGCCTGGGGGAAGGCGGGGTTTGTGGAGGGGAGGGGCCACACTAGGGTATACGGGCCATACCGTCCACCTTCCAAACCAGCCATTTCCTCCAGGAGAAGTAGATGAAATGTTTTAAAGAATAAATAAATTAGCAGTCTCTGTAGTCTGAAGGTCAGTTGGGATTGTGGGAGATCTCCAGACCACCCCCCCAGCCCCCCCGGAGGATGGCAACGCTGTCTGGGCTGGAACCCGCACCATCTGCCTGGCCAAAGACCCCACATTTTCAATTTTATTCTTAAAATGGAATCCAAATTCTAGCATTGGTTACATGTTTAGGAACCGCAGAGGATTTATAACTCAGGCGGCAAATCCTGGCGGAAAACGGCCAGCTGTTCAAAGCTCCGGCACCGGTCATGGTTCCTCCGTAGTCCGTGTGTGTTCACGAGCATCCCATCCCACAGTGTTCACCAGAGTGGGCTGTGGGGAACTTAACAATCCAGCCTCGGCCCATCGACACTGGCTCCCAGTTTGTTTCCAGGCAGAATTCAAGGTCCTGGTCTTTTATGTTCTTGCTAGGAAAAAGGCCCATGGCAGGAATTCAAAGGAGAGCCCACCACCTCCAGAGGAAGCCTGTTCCACTCGGGAACCGCTCTAACTGTCAGGAAGTTCTTCCAAATGTTTAGCCAAAAACTCTTCTGATTTAATTTCAACCTTTTGGTTCTGGTCTGACCTTCTGGTGCAACAGAAAACAACTCTGCACCATCCTCTATAATAACAGCCCTTCAGGTACTTGAAGGTGGCGATCATATTATCCCTCAATCATATCCTCTCTGGGTCGACACCCCCCCAGCTCCTTCAACCTTTCCTCCTAGGACTTAATCTCCAGACCCCTCACCATCTGTGTTGCCCTCCTCTGGACACGTTCCCTAGCTCAGCAGATGGACATTTTTGGATAGGAAGACAGAAGGAGGCCGAGTTCCCAACACTGTGGCCCCAATCCCTCTCCTGACAGCTTTTCAGACCAAAAAAAGTCTTGGAAAATCCGGTCACGGAACACCTACATTGCATGCAAAGTCGCAACACCTGGGGAACCCATCTGCACCTTGAGTCGTACACGCACAGAGCCTCCGATTCATTAACTCATTTCAACTCCTGTTTATGTCACTGCAATTCGTTTCACTCCTTCACTTTAATTCACCTTATAAAAAATGGCACTTTAAGTGGATCTAAATCAAGGTGGCAAAACGTATCAAAATTAAGCAACAGGCGGTAAATGAGCCGTTCCTACGAATCCTGGCCACAGATTTCATAAACAGGCCGTATTACACCCAGTAAACAAAATGAAAATTAAATCCTATTTCATGCTACGCTGATCCCTTTAAAATTAACAGGCGAGTGCTGTAGGTTTTGAAAATGGAGGTTTGGAGGAATTCTTCCCTAATTGGTTTTCAGTCATCGGGTTCAACGTGATTATTGAATGAGCATTAACCACCTTTCTGCTCAGTGGCAGGAGTTTCTCTGCTGTTGCAGGCAAAGGAAAAACCATCTTAAGGACACAAGAGAAGCCAATGTTGGATCAGGCCAATGGCCCATCCAGTCCAACATTCTGTCACACAGTGGCCAGAAACACCAGGTGCCATCAGGAGATCCAGCAGTGGGGCCAGGACACTAGAAGCCCTCCCACTGCTGCCCCCCCCCAGCACCAAGAATAGAGTGCATCACCTGCCCCAGACTGAGAGTTCCTATCTAAACCTTGTGGCTAATAGCCACTGACGGACCTCTGCTCCATATGCTTATCCAATTCCCTCTTATACGAACATAAGAGAAGCCAATGTTGGATCAGGCCAGTGGCCCAACCAGTCCAACACTCTGTCACACAGTGGCCAGAAATACCAAGTGCCATCAGGAGGTCCAGCAGTGGGGCCAGGACACTAGAAGCCCTCCCACTGTTTACCCCGCCCCCAAGCACCAAGCATACAGAGCATCACTTGCCCCAGACTGAGAATTCCCATCTATACCCTGTGGCTAATAGCCACTGATGGTCCTCTGCTCCATATGTTTATCCAGTTCCCTCTTGAAGCCGTCCATGCTTGTAGCCGCCATCATAAGAACATAAGAACATAAGAGAAGCCAATGCTGAATCAGGCCACTGGCCCATCTAGTCCAACACTCTGTCACACAGCGGCCAAAAATACCACATGCTATCAGGAGGTCCAGCAGTGGGGCCAGGACACTAGAAGCCCTCCCACTGCTACCCCTCCAGCACCAAGAATAGGGTGCATCACCTGCCCCAGACTGAGAGTTCCCATCTATACCCTGTGGCTAATAGCCACTGATGGACTTCTGCTCCATATGTTTATCTAATTCCCTCTTGAAACTGTCCATGCTTGTAGCTGCCACCACCTCCCGTGGCAGTGGATTCCACGTGTTAATCACTCTTTGGGTGAAGAAGGACTTCCTTTTATCTGTTCTAACCCGACTGCTCAGCAATTTCATAGAGTGCCCACAAGGAGTTCTTGTATTGTGGGAAAGGGAGAAAAGTACTTCTTTCTCAACCTGCTCAGTCCCATTCATAATCTTATAAACCTCGATCATGTCACCCCTCAGCTGTCGTTTCTCCAAGCTGAAGAGCCGCAAGCATTTTAACCTTTAATCACCTCCTGTGGCAGTGAATTCCATGTGTTAATCACTCTTTGGGTGAAGAGACCATGGCTCAGTAGCAGAGCACCAAGCTGGCATGCAGAAGGTCCCAGGTTCAATTCCTGGTGGCATCTCCAGTTAAAAGGACTGGGCAGGAGGAGATGTGAAACAACTTTGCCGAGACCTTGGAGGTCCGCTGCCAGTCTGAGTAGACAGGACTGACCTTGGTGGATTGGACTCTAGCTCCAAACTGAAATGTCACCTGATACACTTTGCAAAATGTCAGAGTTGGGCATTTGGGGAAAGGACCCCGCAGGCAGGAGGTGCAGGTGCCAGGCCAGCCTCCGATGCCACGTGGCTCCCTGCTGGGCCACGGAGGGCTCACTGACCTTGCGGAACTCGGCCTCCAGCTCCCGGATCTTCCGCAGGAACTGCAGGTGCTCCAAGCGGCCGTTGGATCTGGTCACCAGAGTGTGCACTTGCTCCTCCACCAGATTGTAGAGGCCCAGGGCACAGTCGATGCTGCTCCTTGCAGAGAGAAGTGAAGAAAGGAAGAACAAAACAGAACGGCATGTCACTGGTTTGACTAAAGGTGCCCTGGACATAAGAACATTAGAGCCCTGCTGGATCAGACCAGTGCTCCACCTAGTCCAGCATCCTGCCTCATACAGCAGCCAACCAGTTCCTCTGGATGGCTGAGGCCTTCCCCTGGTGTTGCTCTGGGATTCAGAGGCTTAGCGCCTCTGAATGTGGAGGTTCCCCTTAGTCATAATGGCTATTAGCCATTGATAAATTTATCCTCCGTAAGTCTGTCTAACAGTGTTCCGTGAGCCTTGGTGTTTAGTCATGCCGGCCACATGACCACGGAAACGTCTTCGGACAGTGCTGGCTCTTCGGCTTTGAAACGGAGACAAGCACCGCAACCCTAGAGTCGGATTCGACTGGCTTCCGAGCAAGGGAACCTTTAACTTTACCTTAAGTCTGTCTAATCCTCTTTTAGAGCTGTTTATTCCTGTGGCCATTACTGTATCCACTGGCACTGAATTCCACATTTTAATCACTCTATGTCCATAGAGGCTGAGGCCCTCATGAGAACATCGGAGGAGCCCTGCTGGATCAGACCAGTGAGGGTCCATCTAGTCCAGCCTCCTCTCTCACCCAGTCTCCCAACCAGTTCCTCTGGATGGCCAACACCAGGGCATGGGGGGCGAGGCCTTCATAAAGAACCTAAGAAGAGCCCTACTGGACCAGACCAATAGTCCATCTAGTCCAGCATCCTGTCTCACACAGGGGCCAGCCAATTCCTCTGGAGGGCCAAGAACAGGGCAGAGAGGCCGAGGCCTTCCCCTGACGTTGCCTCCTGGCTCTGGGATTCAGTGGCTAGTAGCCGCTGACAGGGCTGCTGACGGGGGGGGGGGCTGGGGGGACAAAATTGGAGGCCCACGGGAACTGGAGGGCCCCTGAAGCCAGCTTCATGCTGCCTCCAGCTGAGCTCCTCTGACCAGAATAATAACACTGGCTCTCTCTGGCTTCCCACCAGCCCCAGGGTTAGTGCTGAGCCCAGGCCTTGCTGCCTCGTACCTGGCATCCGGGGAGAAGGTGAGTCGAGCCGCCTCCTTTCTCAGCCTGGCCAGCGTGGCCCCGCCTTCTCGCTGCAGGCAAAGCAGTTGACCGTTGGACAGCACTCCCTGCATCAGCTGCTGGTGCCGCTCCATTTCCTGCACAACTTCCTGTGAGAACGAAGAAGTGGCAAGTCACCTTCCCGGAGGTGACTTTTTGCCATGACAGTTAAATGGACCTTCACTTGAACCTGCTCCATACAGAATCAGACCTTAGGTCCATCAAGGTCTGTATTGTCTAATCAGAGGATAAGGGCTCTTTCGCTTGAGGAAACGGCAATTGAGGGGTGCCCTGATAAGAGGTTTACAAAATTATGTACGGGATAGAGAAGGTAGAGAAAGCAGTCCTTTTCTCCATTTCTCACAATACGAGAACTCAAGTGGGCACTCTGTGAAATTGCTGAGCAGTCGGGTTAGAATAGATAAAAGGAAGTCCTTCTTCACCCAAAGAGTGATTCACACGTGGAATTCACTGCCACAGGAGGTGGTGGCGGCTACAAGCATGGACAGCTTCAAGAGGGAATTAGATAAGCATATGGAGCAGACGTCCATCAGTGGCTATTGGCCACAAGGTATAGATAGGAACTCTGGGGCAAGGGATGCTCTGTATTCTTGGTGCTTGGACGGTGGGGGTCAACAGTGGGAGGGCTTCCAATGTCCTGGCCCCACTGCTGGACCTCCTGATGGCACCTGGTATTTTTGGCCACTGTGTGACAGAGTGTTGGACTGGATGGGCCACTGGCCTGATCTAACATTGGTTTCTCTTATGTTGTTCTTATGATAAACATCTGGAGCAGAGGTCCATCAGTGGCTATTAGCCACAAGGTATAGATAGGATATAGATAAGGAGCTGCGGTGGCTCAAGTGGTTAAGACACTGAACTGCAGGCTGTGGAAGGTCAGTAGTTCAGCAGTTCAAGACCCGGGTGCCGCAAGACAGAGTGAGCTCCTGTCTCTAGTTCCAGCTCCTGCCAACCTAGCAGTTCGAAAGCAAGAAATTGCAAGTAGATAAATAGGTACCACTTCGGTGGGAAGGTAAACAGCGTTCCGTGCACCTTGGTGTTTAGTCATGCTGGCCACATGACCACGGAAACGTCTTTGGACAACGCTGGCTCTTCGGCTTTGAAACGGAGATGAGCACCGCAACCCTAGAGTCGGATTCGACTGGCTTTCGAGCAAGGGAACCTTTACCTTTACCTTTATAGATAGGAACTCTCAGTCTGGGACAAGGGATGCTCTGTATTCTTGGTGCTTGGGGGGGGGGCAACAGTGGGAGGGCTGCTGGTGTCCTGGCCCCACTGCTGGACCTCCTGATGGCACTTGATATTTTTGGCCACTGTGTGACACAGAGTGTTGGACTGGAGGGGCCGTTGGCCTGATCCAGCATTGGCTTCTCTTATGCTCTTACGTTCTGATCACTCAAATAGAGCTCTAACCTCTCCAGGGGCCTCGAGCAGTCTTCTGAACTGAACAAAAATGCATCCCTTTCCACCAGGAAAAGAATGTTGGGGGGGAGGGGTTAATGGAAAGTGCCTTCAAATCGCAACCCACTTATGGCAACTCTGCAGGGTTGTGTTTTTTTGCCCATGCCTGCCTCTTCATGGCAACCCCGGACTTCCTTGGTGGTCTCCCATCCAAGTACTGACCAGGGCCGACCCTGCTTAACTTCCGAGATCAGATGAGGTCAGGCCAGCCGCCCAGGCTGGGGCAACGAACATTACTGGGCCTCTGCAAAACAGACCAAGAGACGCTCCGTCTCCCTTCCTCTCTGAAGACCAGAAAGATCTCCTCTCCACCCCAGGCTAGCTTCCAAGCCTACATCCTGAGCTTTCTTGCTTCAACGGATTCAAAGAGGCTTGCAAGGGACTCCTCCAGCTCCGCAGCCAGCAGCTCTGCATTTGGTTTGCTTTAACAAGGCTACGAGGAGTCCTTTACTCCCTGGCTACACGCCGGGCCAACAGGAAAGAGTCTATTAGCGGCTTCCGAGGCCCAGTGGCCACCTGCCTTCCAGCCCAAATTGCTCGGCAGTAGGAAGAGATGCTCCTTCCTTCCTGCCGTCCTTCCTCCTCTTGCCGATCTGAACATAATCACTCCAGTTTAAAGCGCTCCGGCGCTTCTCGAGATGTCGATCCAATTAAGGGAGAAGTCCTGTAACGGACCGGAGCCGTTCCGTGCCTCCAGATGGGAGGGAGCTCTTCTCCGGCTTCAAAGCAGCCGCCTGCACAAGGGCGGACAAGAGCCAGCTAAGCAATTTCCTGGGTCTCGGCAGTTCACTCCCAATGGTTACCTGCAGACTCCTCAGTGGGTCTCTTGTCTCCAGTTCGCGAATGGTGCTTTGAAGCAATTCAGATGCCTTCTGGAGGTCACCCATGAAGGGGTCCATCTTCTGTGGGGCGGAAACAAGACAAGGATCCCGTCAGACCATAGAAGCTAACGAGGACACGGAGAAGAGAGGCAGGGCTAATGAGTGGAGAGACACAGAGGCATACAGAGTGGAGGAGATAAGACACAGGTCTGTTCCCTGGCCAGATGCTACGCAGAGAGGGAGACAGAGGCCAACTGGTGCCACCTCCAGCCAATACTCCCTCTAAGCTCTTGTGAGCAGAAATTCTCCTTTGTGAGCTACCAGCATTAAAGTTGTGAGCGAGCAGTTTGGCGGCTGCATAAATTAGTTTGCTCTGGAGCCCTCCTTCCTGAGCTGAGACCGAAATCTGTGTGCCGGAGGTTAGAAAACTGTGAGCTAGCTCACACTAACTCAGCTTAGGGGGAACACAGCCCCCACCTGATCTAACGGGCACAGTGAAAGTGGCTGGCAGAGCTCTGGCTTGCGGGTGCAGGATGCCTCCCGCAGGTTTTTAGTGCCGATCTAGCTTTGCTGGTGGAGGGATGTGTTTCAACCGAAACCCCTGACAGCTCACCCACAGCACAGGGAGGGACCTGGGATCCAAACGCTTTTAGGGGGAAACACTTTCCCTATGAAGAAAGGTTAAAGCACTTGGGGCTCTTTAGCTTGGAGAAACGACGGCTGAGGGGTGACACGATCGAGGTTTATAAGATTTATGAATGGGATTGAGCAGGTTGAGAAAGAGGTACTTTTCTCCCTTTCTCACAATACAAGAACTCGTGGGCACTCCATGAAATTGCTGAGCGGTCGGGTTAGAATGGATAAAAGGAAGTCCTTCTTCACCCAAAGAGTGATGAACACGTGGAATTCACTGCCACAGGAGGTGGTGGCGGCTACAAGCATGGACAGTTTCAAGAGGGAATCAGATAAGCATATGGAGCAGGGGTCCATCGGTGGCTATTAGCCACAAAGTATAGATAGGGACTTTGGAGCAAGTGAGGCTCTGTCTTCTCAGTGCTTGGAGGGTGGGGGGCAACAGTGGGAGGGCTTCTAGTGTCCTGGTCCCACTGATGGACCTCCTGATGGCCCCTGGTATTTTTGGCCACTGTGTGATGGAGTGTTGGACTGGATGGGCCATTGGGCTGATCCAACATTGGCTTCTCTTGTGTTCGTATGTTATGTTAACATTGGCTTCTCTTATGTTCTTACATGGGAGCTCCTATTCCCCACAGATCTGAATCAAGAATGTTCCAAAGCCAGCTGGGAGCAATGGAAGGAAGGAAGGAAGGAAGGAAGGAGGAGGGAGGGAGGGAAGGAAGAAAGGAAGGAGGGAGGCAGGGAAGGAAGGAAGGAGGGAGGGAGAGAAGGAAGGAAGGAGGAGGGAGGGAGGAGAGAGAAGGAAGGAAGGAAGGAGGGAGGGAAGGAAGGAAGGAAGGAAGGAAGGAGGAAGGAGGGAGGAGAGAGAAGGAAGGAAGGAGGAGGGAGGGAGGAGAGAGAAGGAAGGAAGGAGGAGGGAGGGAGGAGAGAGAAGGAAGGAGGGAGGGAGAGAGGGAAGGAAGGAAGGAGGAAGGAGGGAGGAGAGAGAAGGAAGGAAGGAGGGAGGAGAGAGAAGGAAGGAAGGAGGAGGGAGGGAGGAGAGAGAAGGAAGGAAGGAGGGAGGAGAGAGAAGGAAGGAAGGAGGAGGGAGGGAGGGAGAGAGAAGGAAGGAGGGAGGGAGAGAGGGAAGGAAGGAAGGAGGAAGGAGGGAGGAGAGAGAAGGAAGGAAGGAGGGAGGAGAGGGAAGGAAGGAAGGAGGAAGGAGGGAGGAGAGAGAAGGAAGGAAGGAGGGAGGAGAGAGAAGGAAGGAAGGAGGAGGGAGGGAGGAGAGAGAAGGAAGGAGGGAGGGAGGAGAGAGAAGGAAGGAGGGAGGGACGGAGGGAAGGAAGGAAGGAAGGAAGGAGGAAGGAGGGAGGAGAGAGAAGGAAGGAAGGAGGGAGGGAGGGAGGGAGGGAAGGAAGGAAGGAAGGAAGGAAGGAAGGAAGGGAGGAAGGGAGGGAGGGAGGAAAGGAGATGAGTGGTCATGGCGACAGACACCTGGAAGTACTGAACCCACTCGCTGTGGCAATATGGGAAGGTGCCCTCCAGGGCCCGAGTCAGCTGACTACTGTCCACATGGCGGCTCAGAGCCTTCGGAGAGCTCAGCAGCTCCACCTGCAGGGAAGGCACAATAAGACAGTCAGTGGGGCGGGCAGAAGGCAGGGACCGCTTTATCCTCCCATCAAGGACCCACCCGCATTTTCAGCCGGGGAACAAACGTGAACCTGCTCTGCCTCATTCATCGAGGACTGACCTCAAAGAGGCTGGGAAAGAGTCACTTTCCAATGAGACTGAGGATCGACAGGAGGGGTTCCCTACGGCACTTGGAGCGTGTGGGTCAAAGGGTGCCCTCCTCGTAAGGTGGCCGGAAGCCAGCAGAGGTCTCGGTTACCGGCTTGCAGTGAGGCATTTCACAGTGGCCAAGCTGGACAATACCTCATCCCTGAGTCCGCCATGGAGATGGAAGTACCATTTTACAGCCTGGCTTTTTGCTTTGTTGAGGACGGTGGCATGGGCGGCACTACCATTTCCAAGAGCCGAGACGACCAAAAGCTGTGCCTCGGTGGCAGAGCCTCTGCTTGCCATGCAGAAGTTCGCAGGTTCAACCCCCAGCATCTCCAGTTAAAACAACCAGGTAGGAGGTGATGTGAGAGACCCCTACCAGAGACCACGGAGAGCCAGTCTCACCGGGCAATACAGACCTGGATGGACCAGTGGTCTGACTCAGTATAAGGCAGGGGCTGCGGTTCTGTGAGGTCCAGCAGTGGGGCCAGGACACTAGAAGCTCTCCCACTGTTGACCCCACCCCAGCACCAAGAATACAGAGCATCCCTTGCCCCAGAGTCCCTCTCTATACCTTGTGGCTAACAGCCACTGATGGACCTTCCTTCCTTCCTCTCCGGCAACCCATCACCCATTCTAAGCGGAAACCTTTCCTATCAGCGCTCCCTTTCAATGTTCCCTCTAAGCTGTGGAGTCTTGTGAGCAAAAATTCTACTTTCTGAGCTACTTGGCATTAAAGTTGTGAGCAAGTAATTTGGCTGTTGCATAAATCAGTTTGCTCTGCAGCCCTCCTTCCTGAGCTAAGACAAAAATCTGAGCTGGAGGCTAAAAAACGGTGAGCTAGCTCACACTAACTCAGCTTAGAGGGAACATTGCTCCCTTTCAGCCTTCCAAGGGAAACGTGGGCCTTCGGATCACGTGCAGGGCGATTAATCAGACTCGTTCACATTTCACATCCCATTACTTAACCTGAGCAGCGTTAATAACAGACGACTGTGATGACTGATGAAAAGCTTGCAGCGGCAGCATGTCCTAGCCTATCAGGGATCTCTGCACCGACCAGCGCTTGAGCCGTTGATACGGAGGAGCTGGTCAGAACCAGTGTTCCCTCTAAGCTGAGTGAGTGTGAGCTAGCTCACAGTTTTTTTGGCCTCCGGCTCACACCTTTTTGTGTTCGCTCAGGAAGGGACGGCTCCAGAGCAAACTTATTTATGCAGCACTTGAATCACTTGCTCACAGCTTTAATACCAGGAGCTCACAAAGTAGAATGTTTGTGCACAAGACTCCACGGCTTAGAGGGAGCATTGGTCGGAACTAGGGAGCAACGCTGAGCTGGTGGAGAGCAATGAGGGTGGGGGAGGGGGAGGAGGGGGTCCCAGATGCAGGGGGCTGCATGAAAGGCTCCTAAGGTTGTCCCTGAATCCCTCGCTTTGGCTGCTGCCTGAACATCTACTACTACGGCTCCTTTCTGACGGTCTTATAAAAGTAGGGTTGCCAAGTACCTACCGTATTTCAGCGGGGGACACACAGTCCCCGGCCGGAACATTCCTCTGGGCAACACTCACACCGCATGATGCCATCGGCAGGAAGTGATGCTGGGCGACGCTCTGGCAATGGGGCTGGAAACTCGATGGTACCATCAAGTTTCCAGCCCCATTGCCAGAGCGTCGCCCGGCATCACTTCCTGCCGACGGCATCGTGCGCCACGTCTTTCCTTCCCCCGGGGATGGTCCTGCCAGGACATATCCATCCCCCGCTGAATTAAGATAAGTTCTTGGCAAGCCTGTACAAAAGGCAGCAGGTCAACAGGGGAGGCCTTCTGACACACAAAAATGCAGCTAAGTGGAGAAAGCTCCACCTGTTGAACTTTTAGTCACTATCAGGGCTCTTTTTGTAGCAGGAACTCTTTTTCAGATTAGGCGACACACCTCCTAATGTAGCCAATCCTCCAAGAGCTTAGAGTAGCCCCTGTAAGAAGAGCTCTGTAAGCTCTTGGGAGGATTGGCTACATTAGGGGGTGTGTCGCCTAATATGCAAAGGAGTTCCTGCTACAAGAAGAGCCCTGGACTCATTATCAACAGGTGAATGAGCCAGAAGGATTTACACGGGGGGGGCGAGAATATTTGTCACTTCCAAGCCGAATGCTCAGCCTGAAATATCAACAGGTAAAGGTGGTATCACAGCATGCAGGAGAGGTGAGGTTTCACCTGAAGGACTCACCTGCAGGCCAGGGAACTTGTCCAGATGGGGCACAGTCTCCTTCTCTGCCAGTATCAGCACGGCACGGATGGAGCCAGGTGAGGCCTTCTGCAAGGGAGAACAAGGTGAAGAGTCATCGTTTCCTCAAGCTGGCCTCTGAAGGGCTTTCTCCGACCTTGGGGCTTGCAAAAGCAGCTTGCGGGACGGCAAACGAATGAACCTCTTCTCGGCCTGTGGCCTGCCTGTCTTTAAGACAGAGTCCGTCCTCAAGGCCCTTTGCAAAGTTCTGCTCTACAGCTGTCCAAAGCACACTCAATTATTCTGTCAGAACAGTTATAACAACACAAGAACATAAGAGAAGCCATGTTGGATCAGGCCAATGGCCCATCCAATCCAACGCTCTCTGTCACTCCAGAAGCCCTCCCACTCTTGCTCCCCAAGCACCAAGAAGATAGTTAACATAAGAACATAAGAGAAGCCATGTTGGATCAGGCCAACAGCCCATCCAGTCCAATGCTCTGTGTCACGCGGTGGCCCAAGCCCACGTGCCATCAGGAGGTCCACCAGCAGGGCCAGAACTCTAGAAGCCCTCCCACTCTTGCCCCCCAAGCACCAAGAAGACAGATAACATAAGAACATAAGAGAAGCCATGTTGGATCAGGCCAATGGCCCATCCAGTCCAACACTCTGTCACACAGTGGCCAGAAATACCAGGTGCCCTCAGGAGGTCCACCAGCAGGGCCAGAACTCTAGAAGCCTTCCCACTGTTGCCCCCCAAGCACCAAGAAGATACATAACATAAGAACATAAGAGAAGCCATGTTGGATCAGGCCAAAGTCCCATCCAATCCAACACTCTGTGTCACACTGTGGCCAAAAACACCAGGTGCCATCAGGAGGCCCAGCAGTGGGGCCAGGACACCAGAATCCCTCCCACTCTTGCCCCCCAAGCACCAAGAAGACAGATAACATAAGAATATAAGAGAAGCCATGTTGGATCAGGCCAACGGCCCATCCAGTCCAATGTTCTCTGTCACACAGTGGCCCAAGCCCAGGTGCCATCAGGAGGTCCACCAGCAGGGCCAGAACTCTAAAAGCCCTCCCACTGTTGCTTCCCAAGCACCAAGAAGACAGATAACATAAGAACATAAGAGAAGCCATGTTGGATCAGGCCAACGGCCCATCCAGTCCAACGCTCTGCGTCACACAGTGGCCAAAAGGACCAGGTGCCATCAGGAGGTCCACCAGTGGGGCCAGAACTCCAGAAGCCCTCCCACTGTTGCCCCCCAAGCACCAAGAAGACAGATAACATAAGAACATAAGAGAAGCCATGTTGGATCAGGCCAACGGCCCAGCCACTCCAACATTCTCTGTCACACAGTGGCCCAAGCCCAGGTGCCATCAGGAGGTCCACCAGCAGGGCCAGAACTCTAGAAGCCCTCCCACTGTTGCTTCCCAAGCACCAAGAAGACAGATAACATAAGAACATAAGAGAAGCCATGTTGGATCAGGCCAACGGCCCATCCAGTCTAACGCTCTGTGTCACACAGTGGCCAAAAGGACCAGGTGCCATCAGGAGGTCCACCAGTGGGGCCAGAACTCCAGAAGCCCCACCACTGTTGCCCCCCAAGCACCACGAATACAGAGCATCACTGCCCCAGATAGAGTGTCCCATCTATATCTTGTGGCTAATGGCCACTGATGGACCTCTGCTCCATACATTTCTCCAATCCACCCTTGAAGCTGTCTATGCCCTGTAGCCATCACCAGTATGAGACCAAGACAGTGTAGCAGTTAAGAGTGCTGAACTGGGATCTAGGAAACCTGGGTTCAAATCCTGGCACTGTCCTGAAGCTCACTGGGTGACCTTGGGCGAGTCACTCTCAGCCTCACCTACCTCACTGGGTTGTTGGCTTTCCACAAACTGTGAAAAAGCTGAATTATTCAAGAGGGCTTTTCTACATGGGTAATAGAGTAGCACTGTAAAAAACGATTCACACGCTTCCTTGGATAAATTATTAGGGACTGTGGTCCGTACTACTGTGTATGTATAGTTCGCTGTGGATTGGATCCCGCTGTGCAGTCTTGCATCATTTAATGTGTCATGTTAATGTTTATGCTTTGCTTCAGTTCTGTTTATTAGACTTGGATTTCTACAACCCAGACCCTACTGCATTATTCAGTGAATGCCCCATTTTGTGGATTGGACTGACCCACTCTGTATAATCCGCCTTCAGTTCCTGTGAGAAAGGCAGACTATATCCTGCTCTCCCACCTCCGACACATTTTTTTTAAGGGGCTGCAAGGCTATTTTGGGGCAGGAACGCACAGGAACAGAGTTCCGGCTGGCTCCCGAGTTGGCCACACCCGGCGGGAACTCATTAGCATAACAGGCCACACCCAACAGCAGAAAAAACTCATTAGGATTGGCTACATTAGGGGTGTGTGGCCGAACATGCGAAGGAGTTCCTGCCACAAAAGAAAAAGCCCTGAGGTTTTGACAAGAAACAAGGTAAACAGAATAAGCAGCAAAAGGTGGGTGTGGCTGGATGGCCACACTTCTGGTGACATGGGGGTGTGGCCTAATATGCTAATGAGCTGTGGTGTCACGGGGCGTGGCCTAATAGGCTAATGAGTTCCTGCTGTTGGGTGTGGCCTATTATGCTAATGTGTTCCTGCTGGGCTTTTTCTACAAAAAAAGCCCTGGGGGAGGAACATAACATAAGAACATAAGAGAAGCCAGTGTTGAATCAGGCCAATGGCCCATCCAGTCCAACACTCTGTCACACAGCGGCCCAAATATACCAGGTGCCATCAGGAGGAGGCCGATTTGGGTCCAGTTCCTTGTGGTTCCTCTATCGCATGCGTCTGATATTCACACTCCAGTTTTGCAAGGACTTCTCATCACGAGAAACACATCACTCATCCTCAGCTGCAACCCCCACCCGATGGAGTGATATCTCTGACAAGGGCAGGAAGGCTTCCCCCACACTGTCGGCTTTCCACAAACGATGCCATGCCATGCAGAATTCTTCGAGAGGTCTTTGTTTGCAGGGTGAAGGACTTCCTTTTATCCGTTCCAACCCAACCGCTCAGCAATTTCATGGAGTGCCCTCGAGGTCTTGTATTGTGAGAAAGAGATAAAGGTACCTCTTTCTTGACCTGCTCTATCCCACGCATAATCTTATAAACCTCGATCATGTCGCCCCTCAGCCGTCGTTGATCCTGGGACCTTCTGCATGCAAAGCAGAGGCTCCACCGCTGAGCCGCAGCCCTTCCCTCTCCCCGGTATTCTTTGGAGGTCTCCCATCCAAATACTAGCCAGGGCAGATCTTGCTTAGCTTCTGAGATCTGATGAGAGTGGGCCACCTTGGGCCATCCAGGTTCAGGTCGGATTACAGATAACCAAATAATAATCATAATATGGGGAAGGAGACATGTTGCCACAGAGGAGCTTCAGGGGCGTCTTTCTGTGGAGGAGCACATGACTGTACACCTTTCACCGCACATCAGTAAGAAGAAGCAAGGAAAAGCAGTTCCCAGAGCTTGCCACTTGCAAAAGGAGCAGCCCCCCTCCCCACTCCGCACAAGGTGCCTTGTTCCCCTCACCCACCTGGGCTTACCTGGACGGAGTCCAGTGCGGCAGAGAGCACAGGGGACAGAGGCTCTCTCCTGGCATCAATGACAACCGTCAGCCCTGCGTCATGCTCCCGTTTCCTGTGGGAAGGAAGAAGACGCTGCCAAAATGTCTTGGATTGACCATCACAGTATTCATTTTTTCACCAGCCTCCGTCGGACGGTCAGTCAGTCACCAGGGAGAGGGTTGCCAAAGACTAAACACAAATGTATTCAAAAGTGGAAGTATTACACAGGAGTTCGGCCTTTAGCAACCTTCTTAATGTTTTACACCTTTTAAGAAAGGGGTATTCAACATGCCGCTGCACGGAATCAATCAGAATAGTTTCTGGAGAGTTTGCGTTCCAACTTGAGAGGTGGAGAGCATTTGTCAACCTATTTAAAAAGAAGGCTTCGAGCTGGGTAGAAAAGAAGAAGAGATTGGATTTATACCCCGCCCTTCACTCAGAGTCTCAGAGCGGCTGACAAACTCCTTTCCCTTCCCCTCCCCACAACAGACACCCTGTGAGGTAGGTGGGTCTGAGAGAGCTCTGAGAGAATTGCCCTTTCAAGGACAACTCGTCAGAACTATGGCTTGCCCAAGGTCATCCAGCAGCTGTGAGTGGAGGAGCGGGGAATCAAAGCCAGTTCTCCAAGATTAGAGTCTGCACACTTAACCACTACACCAAACTGGCTCTCAAAAGAGGACTGATGTGCTACTTCTATAAACAACAGAGGGGAATTGAGCCAGCAACTTGCGATAGAGAGCAATTGCCAGCCAATTTAAAAAAAGAAGGCTTCTAGCCAGATAGAAAAGAGGACTGGGTGCTACTACTAGCAATAAATTAACTGGCTTGCTCCTAATTCAAACACTCGAAATGGAGCTAGAAGTTAGGTAAAAGTTAAAAATTATTAATAATTTAAAAAAATTAAAAAATTATAACAAAACAATATTCCATTCAGCTTCATGTTTCTTTCCTTTCTAAATAGCCATGTTTGTTCCAGGATAATTTGAAGAAAGTAAAAAGAGAAGTTAAGCCAGGGGTCATTTGGAGCAGGAGCGCACAGGAGCAGAGCTCCGGCAGTTAGAAGCACAGGAGGTGCAAGCCCCACCCCCAGCTCCCAGCAGGAGCACTAAGTAGCAGGTGTAGCATTCCTCCTGGGTCCAGATAGGCTACTCTGGGACTGGAATGACAGCCCCCAGAGTGGAAAGACAGTCCCTAGGGGTGGAGCCTGAGCGGTGGGTGTTGCCTTCTGATACACTTCCAGTGATGTCAGGGGGTGTGGCATATGCAAATAAGTTATGCTAATGAGTTATGCTAATGAGCTCCTGCACCTCTTTTTCTACGAAATGACCCCTGAGTTAAGCTGTAATAATTTGAAAATGGAACCAGAAGATAATTTGAAGAAAGTAAAAAAAAGAAGTTAAGCTGCATCAAGAGGCTCACACCTTTCAATAGAATAGGATTTCTCCTGAGGAAGATTGGTGAAACGAGTTTATATCCGGACGCTCATTGAGGATGGTGGACTTTTCCTTGAGGATGTTAGAATTTCCATAGCAATACTGTAAAGTTTCATTTGTAATATAGATTGATGTTCATAGGATTTATTAAATGTCATTGTCATTTTTATCACAGTGTTTGTTTGTTTGATATACTTCCTTGTAACTGTGATCCCTTTTTTGATTTACTCATCCTCCTGGTGGCGGCTGGAGATCTGCTGGGATTATACCGGACCTTCAGGTGACAAGAGATCAGTTCCCCTGGAGAAAATGGCTGCTTTGGAAGGCGGGCTCTATGGCATTATACCCCCCTGAAGTCCCTCTCCTCCCTAAACCCAGCCCTTCTTAGGCGCCATCCCCCAAAAATACTTCCCAACCCGGATCTGGCAAACCTACCAGACATCCTGCTTTGTGATGCCCAAGGAAAGGGGAAAGACCGACCAATGACATCAAGAACTGAACCCCAGAAGAGCCTCAAGCCCCTCTGTCTTTCCCAGGTATGAACATGAGGCAAAGCACGGGAAGCTTGTCCCCACCCGTTTCAACAAATGTCCGTGGAACAGAATGGAAAGACCGAATCTTGGACAATATCCCACCAAAACCAAGCGCAAAAGCATCGTGAGGAAATCGCACCAGACTCTGCTTTTCCCTTTTGGAAACCGGAAAGCACATTTGAAATCATGAGGCGGAAGAGTGGTTTCAAACATGATCCAGAAGAGAGCCCGGAAAGCCATCCAAAAGGAAAGACTTCTTTACACAGCCAGAGATTAAAACGTGGAATCTGCTGCCAGAGGACGTAGTGAGGGCCGCGAGCATAAACGGCTTTAAAAGGGGATTAGACAGATTCATGGAGGAGAGGTCGATCAGTGGCTACTAACCGTGGTGACTAAAGGGAACCTCCATGTTTAGAAGTACTCAAACTCTGAATCCCAGAGCCAGCAGGCAACATCAGGGGAAGGCCTCAGTCTCTGTGTCCTGATGTTGGCCCTCCAGAGGAACTGGTTGGCCACTGTGTGAGGCAGGAGGCTGGACTACAGGGTACCACAGGGATCAGTACTCGGTCCCATGCTTTTTAACTTGTTTATTAACGATTTGGAATTGGGAGTAAGCAGTGATGTGGCTAAATTTGCAGATGACACGAAGTTGTTCAGGGTGGTGAAAACCAGGGAGGATTGTGAGGCACTCCAAAGGGATCTGTTGAGGATGGGTGAGTGGGCGTCAACGTGGCAAATGGGGTTCAATGTGGCCAAGTGCAAAGTGATGCACATTGGAGCCAAAAATCCTAAATATAAATACACGTTGATGGGGTCTGATCTGGCAGAGACTGACCAAGAGAGAGATCTTGGAGTCGTAGTGGATAACTCGCTGAAAATGTCTACACAATGTGTAGCTGCAATAAAGAAGGCCAACGCTATGCTGGGGATTATTAGGAAGGGAATTGATAACAAATCAGCCAGTATCATCATGCCCCTGTATAAATCATTGGTGCGACCTCATTTGGAATACTGTGTACAGTTCTGGTCACCACATCTCAAAAAGGATATTATAGCATTGGAAAAAGTGCAGAGAAGGGCAACTAGAATGATAAAAGGGTTGGAACACCTTCCCTATGAAGAAAGGTTAAAATGCTTGGGGCTCTTTAGCTTGGAGAAACGACGGCTGAGGGGTGACATGATCGAGGTTTATAAGATTATGAATGGGATTGAGCAGGTTGAGAAAGAAGTACTTTTCTCCCTTTCTCACAATACAAGAACTCGTGGGCACTCTATGAAATTGCTGAGCAGTCGGGTTAGAACAGATAAAAGGAAATACTTCTTCACCCAAAGAGTGATTAACATATGGAATTCACTGCCACAGGAGGTCGTGGCAGCTGCAAGCATGGACAGTTTCAAGAGGAAATTAGATAAACATATGGAGCAGAAGTCCACCAGTGGCTATTAGCCACAGGGTATAGAATGAGAACTCTCAGTCTGGGGCAGGTGATGCACTCTATTCTTGGTGCTGGAGGGGGCAGCAGTGGTACCTGGTATATTTTGGCCACTGTGTGACAGAATGTTGGACTAGATGGGCCATTGGCCTGATTTAACATTGGCTTCTCTTATGCTCTTATGACCCTCCCTGGTCTGACCCAGCAGGGCTCTTCTGATGTTCTTATAAAGGCCTCAGCCTCTCTGCCCTGTTGTTGGCCCTCCAGAGGAACTGGTTGGCCCCTGTGTGAGACAGGATGCTGGATTAGATGGACCCTCACTGGTCTGATCCAGCAGGGCTCTTCTAATGTTCTTGTGAAGGCCTCGGCCTCTCTGCCCTGTTGTTGGCCCTCCAGAGGAACTGGCTGGACTCTGTGTGAGACGGGAGGCTGGACTAGATGGACCCTCAGTGGTCTGATCCAGCAGGGCTCTTCTAATGTTCTTGTGAAGGCCTCGGACTCTGTGCCCTGTTGTTGACCCTCCCTAGAGGAACTGGCTGGCCACTGTCTGAGACAGGATATGCTGGATTTACAGTTGCCAGCTCTAACAAGATAAAGTACCTGAAACATGGGAATGGATTAAAAAGACGTTGTTTTTAGCAGAAATGGACAAATTAACAAGAAAATTAAACAACGAAGAAGATGAAACTTTTTTTGAAGACTGGAAAGACTTTCAAAAATACTTGTTGAAAAATTGGGACATTAAACGTGGTTTGATCTGCTTTGATAGTTATTAAGTGGAAAATGAAATAGAATTAGATTTCTGAATTGTTGCCGTTTGTTAGAGAAAATAAGTTTAGAAATAACTGTAACAGAATAAGAGAGATATTAATGGGGTTGGAGCAGTGCGGGAAGCCTTGTTTGGGGGGGGGAGAAGGGAAATTAGAAAAATGGATATGTAGGTTGGTTGAAAATGTATGAACATGTGATATATCCAATAATAAATTGTATTTACTAATACAGTTGCCAGCTCTGGGTAGCGAAATACCTGGATATTTGGAGAGGAGTGGAACCTGTGGAGGGTGGGGTTTGGGGAGAGACTTCAGTGGGGTATAATGCCAAGGAGTCCACCTTCTGTCGCCTGGAGATCAGTTCTAATAGTGGGCAATCTCCCGCCACCAGCTGGGGGTTAGCAACACGACGTGGACCCCCACTGGCCTGATCCAGCAGGTCTCCTCTTAAAGTTCTTATGAGGGTGAAGTGCAATACATCCCATTTGTGCTAAAGAAAAAAAAATCTAGGAATAATGAAGATGGGAGAAAAGTTAGCTAGGTGCAGGGCCGGGGGTGCAGGGAGGTGTCTGCCTTGTCTCATTAGGAGCTGGCGGGGGGGCTTACCTGGGGAGGGAGGTGAGGAAGAGGAGGAGGTTCGTCACCTCTCGGACTGAGCACCAGGAGGCCTGCCAAGCTGAGCTGCTCATCGTGATCTGCAGGAGGGGTCTCCCGAGTCTGTCCGTGCTCCCTGAAACCCAGGGGAAAGTCAGGGCAAGAATCATAGAATCATAGAATGTTAGAGTTGGAAGGGGCCTTGCAGGTCATCTAGTCCAACCCCCTGCACTCTGCAGGAGCATAGCCGAAAGACAGCCCTACATACCTACAACATACCCGAAAGATGGCCGTCCAGCCTCCGCTTGGAAACGTCCAGGGAAGGAGCATCCACCACCTCCCGAGGCAGACTGTCCCACTGCTCAACCACTCTTACAGTTAGGAAGTTTCGACTGATATCTAGCCAGTAATGACTCGCTTGTAATTTCCACCCATTACAATCCGGAGCAAGAGAGAATAGATCTGCTCCATCTTCTACACATGACAGCCCTTCATATACCTGAAGACTGCCATCATGTCCCCTCTAAGCCTTCTCTTTCCCAGGCTAAACAGACCCAACTCTTTCAGCCTTTCCTCCTAAGACTTGGATTCCAACCCACTCACCATCCTGGTCACCCTCTTCTGGACACGCTCGAGCTTGTCAACATCCTTCCTAAAATGTGGTGCCCAAAACTGGACACGGGACTCCAGGTGAGGCCTGACCAGAGCAGACTACAGCGGAACTACCACCTCCCGTGATCTGGACACAATGCTACTGTTAATATCCAACACTGGCTTCTCTTATATTCATATATGAACTCTCAGACTGGGGCAAGGGATGCTCTGTATTCTTGGTGCTTGGGGGGGGGGGCAGCAGTGGGAGGGGCTTCTAGTGTCCTGGCCCCACTGCTGGACCTCCTGATGGCACCTGGTATTTTTGGCCACTGTGTGACGCAGTAAGTGTTGGACTGGATGGGCCATTGGCCTGATCCAGCATTGGTTTCTCTTATGTTCTTATGTTAACCATGGCAGTCAGGATAGAACAGATAAAAGGAATTCCTTCTTCACCCAAAGAGTGATTAACACATGGAATTCACTGCCACAGGAGGTGGTGGCAGCTACAAGCATGGGCAGCTCCAAGAGGGAATTAGATAAACATATGGAGCAGAGGTCCCTCAGTGGCTATTAGCCACAAGGTATAGACAGGGACTCTGGAGCAAGGGATGCTCTGTCTTCTTGGTGCTTGGGGGGGGTCAACAGTGGGAGGGCTTCTGGTGTCCTGACCCCACTGCTGGACCTCCTGATGGCACCTGGTATTTTTGGCCATTGTGTGACAGAGTGTTGGACTGGATGGGCCTTTGGCCTGATCCAACATTGGCTTCTCTTGTGTTCTTAAGCTGCCTTCTACCAAATCAGACATTTGGTCCATCAAGGTCAGTGTTGTCTGCTCAGACTGGCAGCTGCTCTCCCGGGGAAGGTCTTTCTCATCACTTACTGCCTGGTCCTTTTAACTGAAGATGCCGGGGACTGAACCTGAATCTATATGCTTGCCAAGCAGAGGCTCTACCACTGAGCCACAGTCCCTACCCGGTTTACTGTACTTGTGCACATTTCATTTCCTAATACCTGGCAGACACGCAATCCCAGAAGACAGAAGTTCTGAACTGGGAATCTCCCACTGGACACTGTCCTGGGAGCTGGATCCGGGAGGAAGAGCATCCGTGGATGAAGGGCCCTCCGTGGCATGTTCTAGGCTCCTGTGTACAGGGACTTCCGAAAGCACAGCCTCAACCTGATGGGTACCTGAGCAAGAAGAAAACTTGAGAGTTAGGGAATTGCACAGATGGAAGGTACCAAAAGGCCATCTAGACTGACCCTCTGTCCTACAGAAGAAACAAGGAGCAGAAGTTCTGCTTAACTGAAAAACAAGAACAGCAGAAGAGGGTCCACCTAGTCCGGCATCCTGTTTCACACAATGGCCAACCCATTCCTCTGGATGGCCAACAACAGGGCAGAGAGGTCAAGGGCTTCATAAGAACATCAGAAGAGCCCTGCTGGATCAGACCAGTGGTCCATCTCATCCAGCATCCTGTCTCACAGAGAGGCCAACCAGTTCCTCTGGATGGCCAACAACAGGGCAGAGAGGCGGAGGCCTTCCCCTGTCAACATCAGAAGAGCCCTGCTGGATCAGACCAGTGAGGGTGCACCTAGTCCAGTATCCTGTATCACAGGGTGGCCAACCAGTTCCTCTGGATGGCCAACAACAGGGCAGAGAGGCTGAGGCTTTCCCCTGTTAACATCAGAAGAGCCCTGCTGGATCACACCAGTGAGGGTCCATCTAGTCCGGCATCCTGTCTCACAGGGGCCAGCCAGTTCCTCTGGAGGGGCAACAACAGGGCAGAGAGACCGAGGCCTTGCCCTCTTGACATCAGAAGAGCCCTGCTGGATCAGGCCAGTGAGGGTCCATCTACTCCAGCAACCTGTCTCACACAGGGACCAGCTAGTTCCTCTGTATAGGCAACAACAGGGCATAGAGGCTGAGGCCTTACCCTGATGCTGCCTCCTGTCTCTGGGATTCAGAGGCTGACTTAAGGGCACAAGGAAGAATAAGAGATTGGATTTTTACCACTCAGAGTTTCAGAGTGGCTGACAAACTCCTTTCCCTTCCCCTCCCCACAACAGATACCCTGAGGGGTAGGTGGGGCTGAGAGAGCTCTGACAGAAACTGCTCTTTTTCAAGGACAGCTGTGCCAGAACTTGTGACTGATCCAAGGTCACATCAGCAGCTGCAAGTGGAGGAGTGGGGAATCAAACCCGGTTCTCCCAGATTAGAGTCTGTGCATTTAACCACTATACCAAACTGGCTCTCAGTGAGGAAGAGATTGGATTTAAACCCCCTACCCGAAGGAGTCTCAGAGCAGCTTACAAACTCCTCTCCCTTCCCCTCCCCACAACAGACAACAGAGAGGGCAAGTTGCCCATTCAGAGCGAGTCTGACAGATTCCTTCGCCTTTACCTTTCCCGCCTGCCTGCTTGGCTCTGGCCGTCCTGGGAGAGCAAACGAGGGACGCCCTCTTCCGAGGCCCCTCCTGCCCCTTGCCGCCTTTCTCCGCCACGGTCAAGCCGCCCCCCGAGGAGACCTGCAGGCGGTGGCCTTTCAAGAAGGAGAATTTGCTGCCGGCAGCCAAAGGCTCCACGGGCGGCTTCAGAAGTTTCGCGTGTCCCAGCTTGGCCACCTGCTCAGTTTTGCCTTCCTTGTTTGGACACTCCGAGAGGCTCCTGGGAGCGGCCTGGTCTGACCCCTCCGGAGGCTGGGCGCCTGTCCTCTCCGAGGGGGAAGCCGGCTGGGCCGTGTCCATCTCCTCCAGGATCGCTGCCATCCATCCCGAGTTGAAGCTGACGGGGTTTTGGAGGGCTGCCACGTATGACTCCCGGTACCTGCACCTCGTCTCGTGGACCTCGGGGTCTTGGCTCAGTTTTCTCCTCAGGCAAGGCGTGCAGGGGCCTTCTTCCGAGTTCCCCCCCTTCCCACAAGCCCAGCTTTCTGCAGCTGTGACCTCTCCGGCCACCCGAGCAAGCCCTGCTTTGGCCTCAGGTGAGTCCTCACTCGCCGGCGCCGCTGTCTTGGCGGGAGGAGAAAGGTCCGGTTTCCTTTCTTCAGAAAAACCCAGGAGGTTGACATACTCCCCTTCCAGGTTCTCACTGATGATATCACACAAACTCGGCACGACGAATAGACTGGATTTTGTCCACGATCCCGGCTCCACTTTAATGAGCCCCGGGTACTTGCTCGGAGCGGCTCTCGCGTCCCCAGCGGTGCCGCCGGTCTTCCTCAGAGACTCCGAGGGGGCCGGCGAGTCTTTCCCCGCCGAATCTTCAGCCTGAGGTATCTTGACAAATTCTGGCGTCACGATTTTACTCCACGGCACGGGGACGATCCCGTTGCTGGTGGCCACCAGGCAATTCCGCAGCTCCGGCCTGCCCAGGTCCCGGTTGACGTCCTCCAGCCATTCTTGAGTGAATAGCAGGGAGCAGGCGGCTTCCGGGACGGGGATCTTCTCCACGGCGGTGAGATCCCAGGAGAGGCACTTCACCGCCAGACAGGCCGACTGCTCTCCGCAGGGCTCCGCTTGCAGGTAGAAATCGCCAGGGCGCAGCAGGAGCGGGTTGAGCGGGCCGAGGTGGACGACCACTTTCTCACGGAGGCACAAGGGCCAGCCTTCGTGGAGGAAAACGTGGCTGACGTAAGGGGCCTGGTGGGAAGGAAAGGGGGAGGGAGACGCTGTTAGAGTTGCTGTTACAAGAAGTCCTTCTCCACCCAAAGTGTCATTAAAACACGTGGAATTCACTGTCATGGGAAGTGGTGGCAGCTACAGGCACAGAGAGCTTTAAGAGGGCACTGGATAAACACATAGAATCATAGAATGTTGAAGCTGGAGTTGGAAGGGACCTTGCAGGTCATCTAGACCAACCCCCCGCACTCTGCAGGAGCGTAGCCAAAAGACAGCCCTACAACATACCCGAAAGATGGTCATCCAACCTCCACTTAAAAACGTCCAGCGAAGGAGCATCCACCACCTCCCGAGGCAGACTGTTCCACTGCTCAACCACTCTGACAGTTAGGAAGTTCCTCCTGATACCTAGCCGGTAATGACTTCCTTGTAATTTCCATCCATTAGATCTAGTCTTGCAATCCAGAGCAAGAGAGAATAGATCTGCTCCATCTTCTACATGACAGCCCTTCAAATATTTGAAGACTGCAATCATGTCCCCTCTAAGCCTTCTCTTTCCCAGGCTACGCATACAGGCTAAACATGGAGCAGAGCTCATAGAATCATAGAGTTGGAACTGAGTCTGGGAAGAGGGGGATGGAAAGATATCAGGGCCCAAGGAATCCTAACACTAGCTGCACATCTGTTGCCGTGATATGACATCTAGATGTCACGCTTCCCCCTTCTTTCCCTCCTCTTTCCTATATGTATATTTCATTAAGTTTTCATGTCCTCCCACCATATAGCCAGATAGACCAGAAAGGGAATCCACTTTAGGAAAGACATTCACAAGCTCGAGCGTGTCCAGAAGAGGGCGACCAGGATGGTGAGAGGGTTGGAATCCAAGTCTTATGGGGAAAGGCTGAAAGAGTTGGGTATGTTTAGCCTGGGAAAGAGAAGGCTCAGAGGGGACATGATGGCAGTCTTCCAGTATCTGAAGGGATGTCATGTAGAAGATGGAGCAGATCTATTCTCTCCTCTTGCTCCGGATTGCAAGACTAGATCTAATGGGTGGAAATTACAAGGGAGTCGATACCGGCTGGATATCAGGAGAAATTTCCTAACTGTAAGAAGAGTGGTTGAGCAGTGGAACAGACGGCCTCGGGAGGTGGTGGATGCTCCTTTGCTGGACGTTTTCAAGCAGAGGCTGGATGACCATCCTTCGGATATGTTGTAGGGCTATCTTTCGGCTCTGCTCCTGCAGAGTGCCGGGGGTTGGACTAGATGACCTGCAAGGTCCCTAACATTCTATGATTCTAAAACTATAAATCCCTGTCTGGGATTTAATTCTGGTTTTATTCTTATTAATTGTATTGGATTTTAAAATCTGTATTCTGTCGTATGGCATTGTGCCTCTTTTTGTACATTGCCCAGAGACCTGGCATAAGCTGGGATAGGGCGATTAATAAATCAAATAAATAAATAATAATAATAATAATAACGATTTCAGAACTGAGGTCAGTTTGTTTCATACCCTCTGAATAATTGCTGCCGACTGTGGCTTGGGAGATTCCTGGAAATTTGGAGGTGGCGCTGGGGGGGAGGAGGGGTTGGACAAAGGAAGGAACTCCAGAAGGATGTGACGTCACTCTAGGGCTTCTGTTGCCTCTAGACTTTATGGTATGCAATAGTGTTGCCAAGCCTGCTCCTGGCAATCCCAGGGGCCTTTGGAAGGGAGGACCTGGGGAGGGGGGGGGTTATTGCAGATGCTACAATGTCACCTCTTTGGTGACGTCACAGCCTCCCCATGACACTCTAGGAACTCCCCCAATTTCTATGGTAAAGACCAGAGAATGCCAGAGTGGCTGCACCTCCCCCTTTTTCTCTCTCCCAATGTACTACTGCTCAAGAGTGAGCGGTGAAAGGACAGATAAAACAGATAAAAGGAAGTCCTTCTTCACCCAAAGAGTGATTGACACATGGAATTCCCTGCCACAGGAGGTGGTGGCAGCTACAGGCATGGACAGCTTCAAGAGGGAATTGGATAAGCATCTGGAGCAGAAGTCCTTCAGTGGCTATTAGCCACAGGGTATAGATGGGAACTCTCAGTCTGGGGCAGGTGATGCCCTCTATTCTTGGTGCTGGAGGGGGCAGCAGTGGGAGGGCTTCTAGTGTCCTGGTCCCACTGCTGGACCTCCTGATGGCACCTGGTATATTTTGGCCGCTGTGTGACAGAGTGTTGGACTAGATGGGCCGTTGGCCTGATTCAACATTGGCTTCTCTTATGTTCTTATGTTCTTAGGTCGTTCCCTCCCACCCCCAGGCAATCAATTGATAAGCTTGTATATAACAGATTCCACCATCTGAAGCTGCCATTTCCTCCAGGGGGACTGATCTCTGCCGTACAAAAACCAGGGGTAAATCCGTGCCCGGCCTTGAGGTTGGTAACCCTGCTCTTGAGATGGTGTTTCCTGCAAAGGAAACCAACCCGAGGAAGCTACAGCTCCCGGGAGTTCTCACCGCCTGGGGAAACAAAACATCAGAGGAGCATGCAGCGCACGAACCATCTTCAACCCTTCCGTCGGCTCATGTTCTACAGCCCCAGGGAAAAAAGAAAGCAGCCCCCCAGCTTGATTAATGACATTTGGCAGCCTGAGTTCTGCATCCTGAGAACTGCAAGCTCAGATGTTTGTTTATCTTGGACAATTTCTTCTCCTGTTCGCGGCAGGGAGGAGCGAAGTTTACGGAGGGGACAGAGGTCCCTCCTGCCCATCGCGAGACATCCCCTGTGGTTTCTGGTTTGACCATGCAACAGCCCGCCCCCGGTTCAAGCTTCAGGGCCGGCAACTTGCTTTTATGAAGCGACAGAACTTGAGTTCTCAGTACTCCCACGAACTCTGGACAGGAAGGCAACGGATTCCTTATGATTCTTCCAACCTTTGGAGGGAACTCCTGTGGCCTCCTATGACCTTTCCTTGACGGAATGACCTCCTCAGACACCCAGAGCATTCCGGACTGGCATCTGAGCCACCGTCAAAGGGCCTCGAGGAGATTTCAGATTTGAGCCAGTTTTGGTGTAGTGGTTAGGAACGCGGACTCTAATCGGGGAGAGCCGGGTTTGATTCCCCCACTCCTCCACTTGCACCTGGCTGGATGACCTTGGGCAAGCCGTAGTTCTGATAAGAGCTGTCCTTGAAAAAGAGCAGCTTCTGTCAGAGCTCTCTCAGCCCCGCCTGCCTCACAGGGTGTCTGTTGTGGGGAGGGGGAAGGGAAAGGAGTTTGTGAGCCGCTCTGAGATGCCTTTGGGTAGTGAAGGGCGGGGTATAAATCCAATCTCTTCTTCCTCTTCTTCTACCTCACAGGGTGTCTGTTGTGGGGAGGGGAAGGGAAAGGAGTTTGTAAACCCCTGTGAGACTCCCTTGGGTAGTGAAGGGCGGGGTATAAATCCAGTCTCTTCTTCTTCTTCTTCTACCTCCCAGGGTGTCTGTTGTGGGGAGGGGAAGGGAAAGGAGTTTGTAAGCCCCTGTGAGACTCCTTTGGGGTAGTGAAGGGCAGGGTATAAATCCAATCTCTTCCTCTTCTTCTTCTACCTCACAGGGTGCCTGTGGTGGGGAGGGGAAGGGAAAGGAGTTTGTCAGCCGCTCTGAGACTCCTTTGGGTAGTGAAGGGCAGGGAATAAATCCAATCTCTTCTTCTTCATCATCCTTCTTGACCTCCGTCTCCCGGGTAAAACGGAAGTATCAGTGCTAGGTCCTAGGGTCTCCAGCTCCAGGTGGGGAAACCCCTGGAGATTTAGGGGTGGAGCTTGCTGAAGGTGTGGCCTTGGGAAGGAAGGGGCCTCATCAGGGTATAAGGCCAGAGAATCTACCTGCCAAAGAGCCATTTTCCTCCAGGGAACCCCCCCCCCAAGGTGGGTAACCCTAAGAGTTGTAATTCTGGGAGATCACCACCTGGCCTCCTATGACCTTTCCTGGACAGAACGACCAGTCCAAAGTCACCTGGAATGCTCCCATGGCTGAGTAGGGGTTCAAACCTGGGCTTCTAAGACTCACCTGGGCTTCGAAGACTCCTATCCAAGACTCTAACCACTCCAACCATATATATATATATATATATATCCCTCTCTCTCAAAAAAAATAAATGTATATATATCCATATATGTATATATCTATCTATAGAAAAAGAGGAAGAGGAAGAGGAGGAGAAGGAAGAAGAAGAGGAGGAGGAGGAGGAGATTGGATTAATACCTCGCCCTTCACTTGGAGTCTCAAAATGGCTTACAATCTCCTTTCCCTTCCCCTCCCCACAAGAGCCCCACTGACGGACGTCACAGTGGGAGGGCTTCTGGTGTCCTGGCCCCACTGCTGGACCTCCTGATGGCACCTGTTCTTTTTGGCCACTGTGTGACACAGAGTGTTGGACTAGATGGGCCATTGGCCTGATTCAACATTGGCTTCTCTTATGTTCTTATGTAAGAGACACCCTGTGAGGTAGGTGGGGCTGAGAGAGCTCTTTCGAGGACTGCTCTCGAGAGAACAGCTCTGAGGGAACTGTGACGGACCCAAGGTCACCCAGCGGGCTGTGTGTGGAGGAGTGGGGAACCAAGCCCAGTTCTAGAGACAGACAGACAGATACGAAGCTGCCTTATACTGAATCTTGGTCTATCGTGTTCAGTATCGTCTACTCAGACTGGCAGCCGCTCTCCGGGGTGCTGGGCAGAGAAGGGGCTTCCACATCCCCTGTTACCAGATCCTTTTAACTGGAGGTGCCAGCAGGGATTGAACTTGGGACCTTCTGCATGCCAAGACGATGCTCTGCTATTGAGCCACAGCCTCTCCCCTATGCATCCACCCACCCGGCCCCCCGTCCGCACTCACGCAGGCTGCCTGCCGCACATGCTCCAGGAGGCGCCTGGAGGGGATGAGGAAGTCCAGGAGGCAGCAGAGCCCGTCCCCGTGGTATTTGGCTTCCAGGACGCGGAAAAGCTGGCTCAGCACCGTCGGGGCGGTGATGTCGAAGGGGGGGTAGAGCACCGACAGGGTGTTCTGCACGGCGGCGTCGAGGGACTGCGGGTCCTGCTGGGGAGAGGAGAGAGCTGTCACCGGGCATCCGGGGGCGGTGAGACCCCACGACGGCGGGCGCCATCTTCTCACGCCTTTCCCCTAAAAGCTTCATTCATTCATTCATTCATTCATTCATTCATTCATTCATTCATTCATTCAAAGCATTTATCAGCCCCCCCCTTACTTCCTTAGGGAGCTCAAAGCAGCTCACGATATAAATAAAAGACATGAAATAAAGTACACGAAAATACACAAAACCAATATTTTAAACCACAGTTTAAAAAGATAAAGGTTTCCCCCTTGCTCAAAAGCCAAGTCAAATCCAACACTAGGGTTGCGGTGCTCATCTCCGTTTCCAAACCGAGAGCCAGCACTGCTGGATCAGACCAGTGGTCCATCTCACACAGCGGCCAATCTGTTCCCCAGAAGGGCCTACAAGAGGGCATAGAGGCCAAGGCCTTCATCAGAACATCAGAAGAGCCCTGCTGGATCAGACCAGTGGTCCATCTAGTCCAGCATCGTGTCTCACACACTGGCCAACCAGTTCCTCTGGAGGACCAACAACAGGGCATGGAGGCCGAGGCCTTCCTAAGACCATCAGAAGAGACCTGCTGGATCAGACCTCCTCTGTCTCACACAGTGGCCAACCAGGTCCTCTGGAGAGCCAATAACAGGGCATGGAGACCGATGCCTTCTGAAGAACATCAGAAGAGCCCTGCTGTATCAGACCAGTGGTCCATCTAGTCCAGCCTCCTGTCTCACACAGTGGCCAACCAGGTCCTCTGGAGAGCCAATAACAGGGCATGGAGACTGAGGCCTTCTGAAGAACATCAGAAGAGCCCTGCTGTGTCAGACCAGTGGTCCATCTAGTCCAGCCTCCTGTCTCACACAGTGGCCAACCAGGTCCTCTGGAGGGCCAACAACAGGGCACAGAGGCCAAGGCCCTCCCCTGGCTTCCTGGCTCTGAGAAAGAGTAAGATTTGAGTTCAGTAGCTCCTTAATGTTCAGCAAGATTTCGACATGCTGGTTTACAGAGATGATATTGAAACTGGTTTCAAGAGGGCAGCTGTGTTGGTCTGCCGCAGAAGAGCACCTTTGAGACGAGTGTTCCCTCTAAGCTGAGTGAGTGTGAGCTCACAGTTTTTTAGCCTCCGGCTCACCCATTTTTGTCTCAGCTCAGGAAGGACGGCTCCAGAGCAGACTAATTTGTGCAGCGGCCAAACTGCTCGCTCACAACTTTAATGCCAGGAGATCGCAAAGGAGAATTCTTGCTCACAAGACTTCACAGCTTGAGACCCACCAGATTTTTCGGACCTAAACTTGGGGTATCAGCTTTTGAGAGCCAAATCTCCCTTCATCGGATTAGCACCGGATCACTGAATTTTCGTGCTGCCTGGAC
Source organism: Gekko gecko (assembly GCA_029375565.1). Taxonomy (NCBI): domain Eukaryota; kingdom Metazoa; phylum Chordata; class Lepidosauria; order Squamata; family Gekkonidae; genus Gekko; species Gekko gecko. The sequence continues at coordinate 63,143 of JAPDNY010000136.1, read as the reverse complement.
CCCTCGTTGCACTTTGGTGGAAACTTTCCTGCCTCCTCCAAGCCGGCTGTGTAAAGTGGCTCAAACTCTGTCTCCTTCCGCGTCCCTTGGAAGGCTCAGCTCTGCTCTTCCCGACAACAAAGCCGTCTCTCAGGCCGGCTGCAACCTACAGCAGATGCGACTTATGCAATAGGTCACCGTCCATATTTAGCTCTCCTTGAGGCCGAGGGGTGGAGGCGGGCTTCCAGAAAGCCTGCAAAAGGGGGGGGCTCGGACTCTCCCTTCTGCAAACGGGTGGCAGAGGCTGTTTTAGGCACGCCTGCTGCGGAGCCTCATAACCCACCAAAGCAGATGGTGTCATTTGTCAGGAATGATTTTGTCACAACTTGAGACTCTAATCTGGAAGAACTGGGATTGATTCCCTACTCCTCCTTCACATGCAGCCAGCTGGGTGACCTTGGGCAAGCCACAGTTCTCTCAGAGCTGTTCTCACAGGAGCAGTTCTGGAAAGAGCTCTCTCAGACCCAACTCTTGGGGCTCTTCAACTTGGAGAAATGACAGCTGAGGGGTGACAGGATCAAGGTTTATAAGATTATGCATGGGATTGAGCAGGTTGAGAAAGAAGTACTTTTCTCCCTTTCTCACCATACAAGAACTCGTGGGCACTCCATGAAATGGCTGAGCAGTCGGGTTAGAACAGATACAAGGAAGTCCTTCTTCACCCAAAGAGTGATTAACACATGGAATTCACTGCCACAGGAGGTGGTGGCAGCTACAAGCATGGACAGTTTCAAGAGGGAATTAGATAAACATATGGAGCAGAAGTCCATCAGTGGCTATTAGCCACAGGGTATAGATAGGAACTCTCAGTCTGGGGCAGGTGATGCACTCTATTCTTGGTGCTGGAGGGGGCAGCAGTGGGAGGGCTTCTAGTGTCCTGGCCCCACTGCTGGACCTCCTGATGGCACCTGGTATATTTTGGCCGCTGTGTGACAGAGTGTTGGACTAGATGGGCCATTGGCCTGATCCAACATTGGCTTCTCTTATGTTCTTATGTTCACCTACCTCACAGGGTGTCTGTCATAAGGAGGGGAAGGGAAAGGAGATCGTAAGCCATTTCAAGGTTCCTTCAGGTAGTGAAGAGCAGGGTATAAAAACAACTCTTCTTTTTCTTATAGGATCGCCATAAATTGCAAGCGACTTGTCTGCATTTAACGTAACACATACACACACACACAGCAATATATGGCCCTAGCGTGTGCTCGCTTTTCTTCCTCCTCTCCCTCAAATAATTGCTAGCCCAGACAATACGCGTTCATGTATGTGTTTCGGCTGCACAATAAACTGCATTGTGAAATTACAGTACAAGGAGCTATACAGCCAGCAGGCAGGTAAATGGTAAAGGTTTCCCTTGCTCGAAAGCCAGTCGGATCCAACTTTAGGGACGCGGTGCTCGTCTCCGTTTCCAAGCCGAAGAGCCAGCACTGTCCGAAGACATTTCCATGGTCATGTGGCCAGCATGAGTAAACGCCGAGGCGCAAGGAACGCTGTTACCTTCCCACCAAAGCAGTACCTATTTATCTACTTGTACAGTTCTGTGTACAGTTCTGGTCACCACATCTCAAAAAGGATATTATAGCATTGGAAAAAGTGCAGAGAAGGGCAACTAGAATGATAAAAGGGGTTGAGAAAGAACACTCCTTCTCACGTGATCATGAAGATAGAGTGGTTAGCAGGTTAAAAGCTGTACAAGATCATGAAGGAGGTGGTAGCAGCTACAAGCATGGACAGTTTCAAGAGGGAATTAGATAAACATACGGGGCAGAAGTCCATCAGTGGCTATTAGCCACAGGGTATAGATGGGAACTCTCAGTCTGGGGCAGGTGATGCACTCTATTCTTGGTGCTTGGGGGGGCAGCAGTGGGAGGGCTTCTAGTGTCCTGGCCCCACTGCTGGACCTCCTGATGGCACCTAGTATATTTTGGCCGCTGTGTGACACAGAGTGTTGGACTAGATGGGCCATTGGCCTGATTCAACATTGGCTTCTCTTATGTTCTTATGTACTTGCAATTTCTTGCTTTCGAACTGCTCGGTTGGCAGGAGCTGGGACCAGAGACAGGAGCTCACTCCGTCACGCGGCACTCGGGTCTCAAGCTGCTGAACTACCGACCTTCCACAGCCTGCAGTTCAGCGTCTTAACCTATGAGCCACGACAGCCCCGCTCACAGCCAGCAGGACAGGTTTCCAAAGAACAAATGAAAACAGCAAACCGTACAGGTGAAGACCCAGCCTGCAGTCTGGGGTCAGAGTGTTGGGGGATCCTGGGTTCTAATCCCACTCATCCATGAAGCCCAAGTGAGATAAAAACGAGAGATCGAATGTGACCAGGGGAAGCTTAGGCAGAGATCCCGGGTGTGAGGACGGGGCTATTCCAAATTTCCATCGAGAAACGCTGTCCCTTCTGGTCAAATGGCTCTGCAGGGCTTTATAGCTCTTCAAGAACCAGCCAAACTGTTTTCTCCCCCTCCACCTCAGGTGACAGCGGGAGAAAGGAAAAGATCTCCCTCCCCTTAGGCACAACTTGCATGTCTCCGACAAACTCCGCCATGACGTAACCACTTCTGAATTCACTTGTAAAGGCCCTGGCGGCCTCCTGTTTTCATTCAGATGAAAGCCTCCGATGGGGAGAAGAAGACGTCTCTGGGTTTTTGCGTTTCATCAAGCCTCCTGCATCTGACTGCAGCACCACAGCCAAATCTCCGCTCGGCCTCATCCTCGGCCCCAGGACTTCATAACCCCCTAGAGGAGCTGCCCCCCTCTTTCCCTGACCCTCCGCCCTGGTTTCGGGGCCTGGTCTCTGCCCTCCTTTGCTCCCTGCCGCCGCCCACGCTCTTGAAGGGCCAGAACGTCTTCCCAAACACGGCTCCAAGTGCGTGAGAGAGACATCTGGAGCCAGGAGCGAAAACCAGGCTGCCTGGAGAGACGGTTGCCAAAGGCCTCTGAGCCGAGCCCTGGCCTTCTCCGGAGCACGGAAGCGTCTCACGGAACGACAGCCCTGCCAGAAATGGGAAATTCCGTCACCGCCTTGTGATAGTCTTCTGCTGAAATTGCAACCCTGGATTCAGAGATCAGGGGGCTAAATGGGGGTTCTAGCTGCTGTTGCTGCATTGGAGGGGGGAAACTTCTGGAAAGTCGTCACTTCAGCCAAGGAGGCCTGGAACATTCCTCTGCCCTGGGGTGGTTGCAGTCACTCAGTGGGCAATTCAGGACTGAATTGTAGAGTGCAAGTTCCAGGTTTTTCGGGTAGGGTTGCCGTTCCCCAGGTGGGGCCGGGGGTCCCCTGATTTTGGAGGCCCCAATCCTCTGTGGCCCAGCAGGTCGGTGGGGGAAGCACCCCCCAAAAGCCCCCTCCTGGCCGCCACCGGCTCCGGCACGATAATGTCACCCACGAGCGACGTCGTCATGTTTCCAACATTAGGAGTGACGCTCTAGGTTTTGGGCACAACTCTATGGTTTTGAGTCCCAAAAATCCACTAGAGCATCACCCCCCAACATCAGAAACACAACGATGTCACTAGAGAGAGTCAATCTGGTATAGTGTTGGCCTGTAGTTAGGAGCGCGGACTCTAATCTGGGAGAACCAGGTCTGATTCCCCACTCCTTCGCATGCAGCTGCTGGATGACCTTGGGTCATTCACAAGTTCTCTCAGAGCTGTTCTCTCAAAGCAGTTCTCGAGAGAGCTCTCTCGGCTCCACCCCCCACGCAGGGTGTCTGCTGTGGGGAGGGGGAGGGAAAGGAGATTATAAACCGCTCTGAGGCTCCTTCGGGTAGCGAAGGGCGGGGTATAAATCCAGTCTCTTCTCCTCTTCTTCTTCTGGGTGACACCTACAAGAAGGATTGGGAGTCCCCCCCTACTGGCAGCCAGGGAGGACCTGGTGACCGTATTGGGGAGGGCCTGAGCAGACAGTGTCCAGGGCTCCCTTTCTGTCCATCTCTAGACCCCTCCTCCCTGTGCTTCCCTTTCCACCCACCCACCTGCACGTCCCGTCCCCCCCGACCGTGCACACTTCCCCCACTCACAAGCCCTCCCGTTGCCTGCACTTCACAACTCACACCCTTTCCCCGGCTGATGCATTCAGCTAGCAGCCCTGCCGCTGTACCTGCCGAGGGTGCCTCTCTGTGCTTCCTCATCAGTGCTCGAAACTGGGAGTCCAGCTGGTGCCGCGCATGCCAACGAATGGGCAGGGAACGATACAAGGACAGGGGGCAAGGGAGCTGCACGGGCAAGGGGGTCAGTGACGGCTGGGGGCCTCCAGAAGCCCTAGGTCCCGGCAGCTGGCCAGTACTCCTTGTATACTGACACCCAGGGGTCATTTTGTAGAAAAAGAGACACAGGAGCTCATCAGCATAACTCATTAGCATAACTTATTTGCATAGGCCACACCCCCTGACATCACTGGAAGTGTATCAGAAGGCAACACCCACCAATCAGTCTCCACCCCTAGGGGCTGTCTTTCCACTCTGGGGGCTGTCATTCCAGTCCCAGAGTAGCCTATCTGGCCCCAGGAGGAATGCTATACGTGCTGCTTCGTGCTCCTGCTGGGAGCTGGGGGCGGGGCTTGCCACTGTCGCCTGGGCTTCTAACTGCCGGAGCACCGCTCCTGCGCGGTCCTGCTCCAAATGACCCCTGCTGACACCACCCCCGCCAACATATCATTTCTGCTATGCAGGGTTAAATAAGGGCAGACAGTGGACCACGCAGCAGCATTCTGTTGGGTTCAACAGCTCTCTTGCCACCATTGTTCATGTTTGGCCTGGAGAGGAGACGACGGAGAGGTGATGAGATGGCCAACTTCAGGTACTCGAAGGGCGGTCATAGAGAGGATGGGGCGGAGTTGTTTTCCGTGGCCCCAGAAGGTCGGACCAGAACCAACAGGTTGCAATGAGATCAGAAGAGTTTTCAGCACAACATTAGGAAGAACTTCCTGACAGTCAGAGCGGTTCCTCAGTGGGACAGGCTTCCTCGGGAGGTGGTGGGCTCTCCTTCTTTGGTGGTTTTCAAGCAGAGGCTAGATGGCCCCATCTGACAGCAATGTGGATTCTGTGAACTGAGGCAGATCGCAAGAAGGGAGGGCAGGAAGGGTTGCCTCAGTGCTTAGTTCTCGGGGCCCTTTCTTACGTGCCCAGGGAAGTGCTGATCACCACTTTGGGGTCAGGAAGCCATTGTTTCCAGGCCAATTTGGCTGGAGATCCTGGAGGGTTTTTACCATCATCTCGGCATGGAGGAGGAGTCACTGGGGTTGGGAGGGAGTTGTGAATCTCTTGCATGGGGTTGGACTAGATGACCCTAGAGGTTTCTTCCAACTATATTATTCTGATATAAGCAGGGCTCAGCTGCTCCACAAACTACTGCATTGGGGACTACTGTTTGAAGCAGGGGGTTCAGCATGCAAATGAAGTTCAAGGTCGACTTGCTCTTGGTGTCGAGGTTAAGTGCGCGGACTCTAATCTGGGAAAACCGGGTTTGATTCCCCACTCCTCCACTCCCAGCTGCTGGATGACCTTGGGCAAGTTATAGTTCTGACAAGAGCTGTCCTTGGAAAAGAGCAGTTTCTGTCAGAGCTCTCTCAGTTCCACCGACCTCACAGGGTGTCTGTTGTGGGGAGGGGAAGGGAAGGGAGTTTGCAAGCTGCTCTGCGACTCCTTTGGGTAGTGAAGGGCGGGGTATAAATCCAAGTTCCTCCTCCTCCTTCTCTCAGAGAGCCAGTTTGGTGTAGTGGTTAAGTGCACGGACTCTAATCTGGGAGAACCGGGTTTGATTCCCCACTGCTCCATTTGCACCTGGCGGGACAACCTTGGGCAAGCCATAATTCTGACAAGAGCTGTTCTTAGAAAAAGAGCCGCTTCTGTCAGAGCTCTCTCAGCCCCGCCTACCTCACAGGGGGTGTCTGTTGTGGGGAGGGGAAGGGAAGAGAGTCTGTCAGCCGCTCTGAGACGCCTTTGGGTAGTGAAGGGCGGGGTATAAATCCAGTCTCCTCTCTTCTTCTTCTTCTTCCTTTCCCATTAGAATGTTAAATGGCGAGCATCTTCCAATGCACTAGAAAGTGGGAAAAGAGGCGCTCCAAATCCCAGGCCTTGAAAAAGGCACAAAAGGAACATCCACACGACTCTTAAAGATTGACTGTACACCACCATGGAACCGGAGACTACCTGGACTGCCGTGCCTGGACCTAGAACTGGGACTTCCCCAGCGGCGGCCAGAAAATTGACCACTGGGCCCCATGCCCACATGAAGCTGCCTTCTGCTGAATCAGACCCTCCGTCCATATCAGGGTCAGTCTCGTCTACTCAGACTGGCAGCCGCTCTCTAGGGCCTCAGGCCAGAAAGGGTCTTTCACATCACCTACTGTCCGGTCTTTTCAGCCGGAGAAGCCGAGGATTGAGCCTGGGCCTTTCTGCCTGCCAAGCAGACGCTCCGCCACGTCTCAAGAAGCGTGCAATCTTATGGTGCGAGACAGATTGCCCACGCCTTCACATGCAGCTGCTGGGTGGCCTTGGGCCGGTCACAAGTTCTCTCGGAGCTGTTCCCTCGCGAGCGGCTCTCTTTCCCCAGTCCTGAGACAATTAAAGCGATTCGCCTTCTTCCGTGACTCCTGCTTCCCTGGAGGGTTCTGCCAAACATTTCTGGGAAGAAATCCTCTGCTCGAATCCTCCCCAGATGTGCCTCTTTCAGTCTCCAGAGTTCGTGCAAGGAAAGTAAAAGGGCCCTGATGGCTTATTTCCCCAGACGGTCTCTGTCCTCTTTCCTGCCGTGCTGATTTCCAAGTCTGATTCCCGGACTCCGTTGCCTGGCACCCCCCTCTGCACCGCACTCCGCCGGTTTTGATTCCCAGAAGCACCAATCTCTGGATGCATCGACCGCCCCCCACACACAATGGGGCCTGGAAGCTGAGTGGAAGCCCTTGGACGCCCCCTGCCCTCCTAGAATAACAAACCCAGCACCTTTGGGGTTTCCCTGCTGCTGGGAGGCGCTCTGTAGCTATGCCCGGGAAAGCCTGGCTGGCGAGCGTAGCCAGAGCCTTCAGACAACCACTCACAGCGATGCCAGGGAAGCCAGAGGGCACCCTTGGCTCAAGCCGAGCTGTCGAGGGCTGGAGGAGGGAGGGGACGTGGGTGGGTCGGCCCCTGCAGGGAAGAGGGGGAACAGACGGATGAAGGCTCCTCTCTTCTGGATCTCGTCCTCCGGAGCTGGCAGGAGGCCGCGCCAGGCGGTTGTTTTAACCTCGGCGGTTTTTCAGTCCCACACCCGCCCTTCCCAAACAGCTGCTAATGATCTCCGCAGCCCTCAATGGCCCGTTCGCTGCCAAACTTTTGTTCCCGCTGCTGTTGTTTCTCGATGGGAAAGAGAGAAAGTGTCCTTTCCTCCAGGCAGGCAGGGAAAGGAGGAGGGGGGGCTGCTCGCAACCTGGGAAGGAGGCGTTCTCGCAAGCCACTGTTGATCCGAGACGCACAGGGTCCCACCTTGTGAGATCGTTTTGGGGCCTAAACCTCCCCCCAAAAAAACCCCGCAACTGGAGCTGTGGAACATGCCGAAGCGACAGCCCAAAAGACCCAGCACTGATCCCCACAACACACAACCAAAACCTGATTATGAACGCAATCAAATGCATCCACACAGACAAGAAGAGGAGGAGGAGGAGGAGGAGGAGGAAGAGGATATTGGATTTAGACCTCGCCCTTCACTCGGAGTCTCAGAGCGGCTGACAATCTCCTTTCCCTTCCCCTCCCCACAACAGACACCCTGGGAGGCAGGCAAGGCTGAGAGAGCTCGGAGAGAATTGTCCCTGAAGGAACAGCTCTTGTCAGAGCAGGTTGAGAAAGAAGTGCTTTTCTCCCTTTCTCACAATACAAGAACTCGTGGGCACGCCATGAAATTGCTGAGCAGTCGGGTTAGAACAGATAAAAGGAAATACTTCTTCACCCAAAGAGTGATTAACAGATGGAATTCACTCCCACAGGAGGTGGTGGCAGCTACCAGCATGGACAGTTTCAAGAGGGAATTAGATAAAGATATGGAGCAGAAGTCCATCAGTGGCTATTAGCCACAAGGAATAGATAGGAAGTCTCAGTCTGGGGCAGGAGATGCCCTCTATTCTTGGTGCTGGGGGGGCAGCAGTGGGAGGGGCTTCTAGTGTCCTGGCCCCACTGCTGGACCTCCTGATGGCACCTGGTATTTTTGGCCACTGTGTGACAAGAGTGTTGGACTGGATGGGCCGTTGGCCTGATCCAACACTGGATTCTCTCTTATGTTCTTATGTCTGGGGCAAGGGGTGCTCTGTATTCTTGGTGCTTGGAGGGTGGGGGGCAGCAGTGGGAGGGCTTCTAGTGTCCTGGCCTCACTGCTGGATCTCCTGATGGCACCTGGGATTTTTGGCCGCTGTGTGACAAAGAGTGATGATGGCCATTGGCCTGATTCAACATGGGCTTCTCTTATGTTCTTAACTATGGCCTGCTGCAAGTGGAGGAGTGGGGAATCAAACCCAGTTCTCCCAGTTTAGAGTCCGTGCACTTAGCCACTACACAGACCAACAGACAAAGAGAACTCATTCACTGGCCCAACTGATGCTAGCAAAGGAATCTGCTGGTTTCTGGGTTTCACAGGTCTCTTTGTCGGGGGAAAGCTACAGAAGTTCACAAAAGGTACATGTGAATGGAAGCCTAGGCATGGTTGCTATTCTGTCCAAGGGTCGTATGAGCACAGCCTAGAGATTCCTTGGGGAATTCTGTCATTTCCTTAGACTGCCACAGTTCCCAAAGGACTTCATCGTTTGACCACGGGCGGAAACTCAACATTTCCAAAATGACCTTGTGGGGAAAAACAACCACCATGCAAATTCTTTCAGTTGTTTACTACTCCGTGCTTGGAAGTCCAATGAAGAATCCTGTGGAATCCCAACACTCGATTACTGTTCAGGGTTTAACCCGCTTTGAGCCCCACCACTGTTATCTGCAAAAGGGGACAAGAGGCACGGTGCATTTTTCAGCCAGGAAGGGGCATCCCGTTTTCTTCGTGATTTAATGGTTGCTAAAGGTTGGGACTATAAGGAAAGCCGAGCACCGAAGAATAGATGATTTCGAATTATGATGCTGGAGAAGACTCTTGAGAATCCCTTGGACTGCAAGGAGATCAAATCAGTCAGTCCTAAAAGAAATCAGCCCTGACTGTTCCCTGGAAGGCCAGATGCTGAAGCTCAAATACTTTGGCCACCAAAGGAGAAGGGAGCACTCACTGGAGAAGACCCTGATGCTGGGAAAGATTGAAGGTCAAAGAAGAAGGGGACGGCAAAGGATGAGAGGGTTAGACAGTGTCATCAATGCAACGAACATGAAATTGAGCAAACTTCAGAGGACGGCGGAAGACAGGAGAGCCTGGCGTGATCTGGTGCATGGGGTTGCGAAGAGTCGGACTCGGCTGTGCGACTGAACAACCACAAAAAAGGTTGGTTGCGTCTCCACAAATCATACGTGAACACACGGCGCTCTTTTCTACTGAATGAGATCCCCAGTCCCTTAAAGCTGGCGACAGCAGAGGTCATTCACATCACCTACATAACCAATTCTTCTAACTGGAGATCCCAGAAATTGAACCTGGGACCTTCTGCAATACATGCTCTACCACTTAGCCACAGCCCCTCTCCAGACTCATGAACACACCTGAATCAGACTCTTAATCCATTATTAACATCAATATTGCCTACTCAGACTAACAGCGGCTCTCCGGGGCCTCAGGGTGAAGAAGAAGAAGAGATTGGACTTATACCCCACCCTTCACTAGCCGAAGGAGTCTCAGAGCGGCTTACAATCTTCTTTCCCTTCCCCTCCCCACAACAGGCACCCTGTGAGGGAGGTGGGCCTGAGAGAGCTCTTTCAAGAACTGCCCTTTCAAGGACAGCTCTAGTTAGAACTACGGCTTGCCCAAGGTCATCCAGCGGGTGCAAGTGGAGGAGGAGTGGGGGGAATCAAACCCGGTTCTCCCAGATTAGAGTCTGCACACTTAACCACTACACCAAACTGGCTCCGAAAGAACTTATGACTGGCCAGAAAGAACTTATGACTGACCCAAGGTCACATCAGCAGCTGCATGTGGAAGAGTGGAGGAATCAAACTCAGTTCTCCCAGATTAGAGTCCGTGCTTTTAACCACTACACCACACTGTCTCTTTCACATCATCTACTGCCTGATCCCTTTAACTGGAGATGCCGGGGATTGAACCCGGGACCTTCCGCAGGCCAAGCAGAGGCTTTCCCCGAGCCACAGTCCATACCACTCTACTTCCTATCCTATCCTTTTAGAAAGCACGACACTTTGGAAAAACGAGCCTTACTTTCGAGGAGGAGGCGGAGGCTAATGTGGGGGCCTATGGGCCGCAGCTGGGTCTCCTCCACCCGCTTTGAGGGCTCCAAGTCGAAGGCCGCAGCCTCCCATTTCCAGCCCTGTACTCAAGAATCACTCGCATCCATCCTCGAGCCATCAGCAGCAACCGCTGGACCAGGCGATGCGGCCTTCTCCTCCCCTCCACTGCTCTGCATGGCTTTTAACGGCCTCTGAGGTGTTGAACACTTTGGAGGCCACGTCAGGCCACCAGCCGAAGCCACAGCTCCTGACAAGCTGTTGTGACATCTTCTTGGCCAGCTGCAGGTGGAGGGATGCCATTTGCCCACCTCGGCCTAAGAGGTTCCTCTCCTACAGGGCGGGCATCCGTGGCACTTTAAGGATGGTTCCCAGCTCTGGGTTGGGAAATGCCTGGAGATTTGGGGGGGGGGGTGGAGCCTGTGGAAAGTTGGATTTAGGGAGGAAAGTTGGATTTAGGGAGGGAGGGGCAGTGTTCCCTCTAAGCTGAGTTCGTGTGAGTTAGCACACAGGGGTTTTTTTCAGCCTCCGGCTCACACATTTCTGCCTTAGCGCAGGAAGGACGGCTCCAGAGCAAACTAATCCAGGCAGCAGCCAAAATTGCTCACTTATTTTATTTATTAAATTTCTATCCCGCCCTCCCCCGCGGATGGGCTCGGCCCTCACCTGGAGATTGGCAACCGTGGTTTCCCAGGAGGAAAAGCAGCCTTTCTCTGCAACGGGGACCAAAGCGGCTTTGATGCCAGTGGCTCACAAAGTAGGATTTTTGCTCACAAGACCCCACAGCTTAGAGGGAACATTGGTGCCAAGATATAGAAAACATATAAAAACAAGATAAAACAACCATATTGGGGAAGGCGGGTGTAATGCCGGAGAGTCCACCTTTCAAAGCAGCCATTTTCTCCAGGGGGAACGGATCTCTGTCGTCTGGAGATAAGCTGCAATCCCAGGAGGTCTCCAGCCGCCACTTGGAGGGTGGCAACCCTAGCTTTAAGATCCCCTTTGTGGGACAGCTGAGATTTGAGCCTCCCCGTTTTGCCCTCAAATCATAGCTGACCTAGGGTGGCCCAGCAGGGTTCCCAAGGAAGAGACGGTTCAGAGGTGGTTTGGCCCTGGCCTGCCTCTGCATAGCAACCCTGGACTTCCTTGGGGGTCTCCCATCCAAGGACTAACCAGGGCGGACCCCGCCGACCTCCCGAGTTCTGGCCAGGCCGGGCTAGCCTGGATTCTCCCGTTCACCCCCACCGCCCCAAATCTTGTTCTTCTCCCAGCTGCAGCTGGACTCGACCTTCCAGCTACCGCAGGCCAAGAGGGCGACCCTGTGAAACGCCCTCCCTGCAGAGCCAAGCAAAGGGACCGTTCCGGACAGGGCCGGCTCCAGGTGTTTCTGCGCCCGATCCCAACCTCCCGGTTGGGCCTGGAGACGCAGCCATGCCGCCCCGCCTCCAAGGTCTCCCCAAGAGGCGCCCCACCTCGCGGGCGGGCTCCAAGGGGTCCCCCGCTCGCCCGTTCTCCCCAAACGCCACGGAAATGCGCCCTGGCCCCGTTCGCCCTCCCGCCCGCGGCTGCCAGAGCCACAGAGCGCGCCCTTTACCATGCTTGCCAAGGCGGCGGGGGCGCGGCTCGAAGGTTCCTCTCCCGCCGCCCGGGGCCTTTCCAGGCGGGGGGCTCGCTGGGGGCAGCGCCGCGGGTCCTCCTCCTCTTCTTCCCGGGCCGGCCCGGCGGCGGCGGCGCCTTTGTCCTCGGCGCGGTGATCCAGGTGCGCCCCCTCGACGCGCAAAGGGGCGCCGGCAGGCCAGAGCCAGGAGGGGCCTCCGCCCGGGCGGTGCGCCTTGCTTGGGCAGCCGGGGAGCGGGCTGGAGCGCAGGGGGGGCCCGCGCACTCCTCTCCCCGCCCGCCCGGGCTCGGTGCCTTGTAAAAAGAGCCGCTCTCCCCTCCTGCCTCCGGCGGCGAAGGGGCGGGCGCGGGGAGTGGAGAGGGCGGGTGGCGGGGGAGGCTGTGTCTGGGAAGAGGCGCTCTCCCTCCGGCGGCCGGGCCGGGCCTCGCCAACAGCAGCCGCCTTGTGTTGTCTCCCGCGCCCGGCCCTGCCCCGACGCCCAACGGACGGACGGGACGGGAGCTGCTGCTGGTGCTGCGAGCCACGCAAGGCCGGCGGCTAGGAGCGCGTCCAAAGGCGCGTCCGGGTTCGGCCCCGGCCAGACTCCAAGGGGGGCACCTGGCCGTCCCCGTCCCCCCGCACGACGCGCCGCTTCCCCCAAATGCAGGGAATCGGCTCCCCGGGGCGGGGAGAATGCATGCTGCGGAGGGTGGGCTCTGAACGGGGGTGCCAACCTCCAGGCGGGACCTGGGGACCCCCCGAAATTACAGGTCGCCCCCAGACGACGGAGGTCAGTTCCTCTTGAGACAATGGCTGCTCTGGAGGGCGGGCTCTGCATGGGGATGCCAACCTCCAGGAGGGACCTGGGGACCCCCCGAAATTACAGGTCATCCCCCAGACTGCAGAGGTCAGTTCCCCTGGAGAAAATGGCTGCCCTGGAGGGCGGGCTCTGCATGGGGATGCCAACCTCCAGGTGGGACCTGGGGATCCCCTGAAATTACAGGTCACCCCCCCAGACGACAGAGGTCAGTTCCCCTGGAGAAAATGGCTGCCCTGGAGGGCGGGCTCTGCATGGTGATGCCAACCTCCAGGCGGGACCTGGGGATCCCCCTAAATTGCAGGTCACCCCCCAGACTGCAGAGGTCAGTTCCCCAATGGATGCTCTGGAGGGTGGACTCTACATGGGGATGCCAACCTCCAGGAGGGACCTGGGGATCTCCCAAAATTACAGTTTATCCCCAGATTACAGAAGTCACTTCCCCTGGACAAAATGGATGCTGTGGAGGATGGTCTCTGCATGTGGATGCCAACCTCCAGGAGGGCCCTGGGGATCCCCCGAAATTACTCCAGACTACAGCGTTCAGGAGAAAATGGCGGCTTTGGAAGTTGGACTTTATGGCATTTGTACCCCACTGAGGTCGCTGTCCTCCCCGGGCTCCACCCCCAAATCCCCATCACTTTCCCAAGCTGGTTCTGGCAACCCGACTTGCCACCCCGTCCCCCACTGGTCTGTGTGCGGCGGGGGGGGGGAACCTGGCAACCCAGGCAGAGGTCACTTCTGCAGTCAGGTCGAGAAAGAGGCACTTTCCTCCCTTTCTCACAGTGCAAGAACTCGTGAGCACTCCATGTAATTGCCGAGCGGTCGGGTTAGAACGGATAAAAGGAAGTCCTTCTTCACCCAAACAGTGATGAACACATGGAATTCACTGCCGCAGGAGGTGGTGGCAGCTACCAACATGGACGGCTTCAAGAGGGAATTAGAGCAGAGGTCCATCAGTGGCTATGAGCCAGAAAATATAGATAGGGACTGTGGGGCAAGGGATGCTCTGTCTTCTTGGTGCTTGGGAGGGTCAACAGTGGGAGGGCTTCTGGTGTCCTGGCCCCACTGCTGGACCTCCTGATGGCAACCGGTATTTCTGGCCACTGTGTGACACAGAGTGTTGGACTGGAGGGGCCATTGGCCTGATCCAACATTGGCTTCTCTTATGTTCTTATGTAGGAACTCTCAGTCTGGGGCAAGGGATGCTCTGTCTTCTTGGTGCTTGGGGGGGAGTCAACAGTGGGGAGCTTCTAGTGTCCTGGCCCCACTGCTGGACCTCCTGATGGCCCCTGGTATTTTTGGCCACTGTGTGACAAGAATGTTGGACTAGATGGGCCATTGGCCTGATCCAACATTGGCTTCTCTGGTGTTCTTGTGTTCTTATCCACACACTACACTAATGAAGGCCACTGCCTGGTCCTCTGCAGTCCACACCCCAAAGGGATGATGTCTGCGTGCTCACCCTGTTCCGTGGAACTGGCTCGCCAGTCAACTTGGATTTGGCCTAGGGAGGATATTTCATGTGTTCTCCTTAGACCAGATGTCCACATCATGGTGCTCATGGGGAGGAGGAGGAGGAGATTGGATTTATACCCCACCCTTCACTCCCCAAAGGAGTCTCAGAGTGGCTTACAACCTCCTTTCCCTTCCCCTCCCCACAACAGACACCCTGTGAGGTAGGCAGGGCTGAGAGAGCTTGTTCGAGGACTGCTCGTGAGAGAACAGCTCTGAGAGAACTTGTGACTGACCCAAGGCCACACCAGCAGCTGCATGTGGAGGAGTGGGGAATCAAACCCAGTTCTCCCAGATTAGAGTCCGCGCTCCTAATCCACTACGTCAAACTGGAACCATTGCACTCACCGGCACCTTTCCTGGTGTTGGCCACGGTTTTTAAAAAGTCAGTGGGGCTGAGGAGGGCGTCTGCCCAGCGAGGCTTCTGATTGGCCATTGGAGATTTGATTGGCAGTGCAGATTTTTTAAAAAAATGCTGCTTTGACGGCCACGGCCACCACAGCGCAAGGATCTGCACTGCGTGACTGAAGTTCATCAGGGGACCTCCTGTAGTAGCTGTTTCATGGCAGCCATTTTGTGTAGTGCTTTTATAGCAGCCAGTTTGGTGTCATGGTTAAGTGCGCAGACTCTAATCTGGAAGAACCGGGTTTGATTTCCCGCTCCTCCACTTGCAGCTGCTGGATGACCTTGGGTCAGTCACAAGCTCTGGCACAGCTGTTCTGTCAGAGCTCTCTCAGCCCCACCTACCTCACAGGGTGCCTGTTGTGGGGAGGGGAAGGGAAAGGGGATTGTGAGCTGCTCCGTGACTCCCTTGGGTAGTGAAGGGCAGGGTATAAATCCAATCTCCTCCTAAGAACATAAGAGAAGCCATGGCCCATCTAGTCGAACACCCTGTCATACAGCGGCCAAAAATACCAGGTGCCATCAGGAGGTCCAGCAGTGGGGCCAGGACACTAGAAGCCCTCCCACTGCTGCTCCCCCCCAAGCACCAAGAATAGAGTGCATCACCTGCCCCAGACTGAGAGTTCCCATCTATACCCTGTGGCTCATAGCCACCGATGGACTTCTGCTCCAGATGTTTATCTAATTCCCTCTTGAAGCTGTCCATGCTTGTAGCCGCCACCACCTCCTGTGGCAGTGAATTCCATCTGTTAATCACTCTTTGGGTGAAGAAGTATTTCCTTTTATCCGTTCTAACCCAACTGCTCAGCAATTTCATGGAGTGCCCACAAGGAGTTCTTGTATGGTGAGAAAGGGAGAAAAGTACTTCTTTCTCAACCTGCTCAATCCCATTCATAATCTTATAAACCTCGATCATGTCACCCCTCAGCCGTCGTTTCTCCAAGCTGAAGAGCCCCAAGCATTTTAACCTTTCTTCATAGGGAAGGTGTTCCAACCCTTTTATCATTCTAGTTGCCCTTCTCTGCACTTTTTCCAATGCTATAATATCCTTTTTGAGATGTGGTGACCAGAACTGTACACAGTATTCCAAATGAGGTCGCACCAATGATTTATACAGGGGCATGATGATACTGGCTGATTTGTTTTCAATTCCTAATAATCCCCAGCATAGCGTTGGCCTTCTTTATTGCAGCTACACACTGTCTAGACATTTTCATTGAGTTATCCACTACGACTCCAAGATCTCTCTCTTGGTCCATCTCTGCCAGTCCAGACCCCATCAACGTGTATTTATAGTTAGGATTTTTGGCTCCAATGTGCATCACTTTGCACTTGGCCACATTGAACCCCATTTGCCACGTTGACGCCCACTCACCCATCCTCGACAGATGCCTTTAGAGTGCCTCACAATCCTCCCTGGTTTTCACCACTCTGAACAACTTCGTGTCATCTGCAAATTTAGCCACATCACTGCTTACTCCCAATTCCAAATCATTAATAAACAAGTTAAAAAGCATCGGACCGAGTACTGATCCCTGTGGTACCCCACTGCTTACCACCCTCCACTGAGAAAGTTTCCCATGTATACTCACTCTCTGTTTCCTATTTATAAGCCAGTTTTTGATCCACAAGAGGACTTGTCCTTTTATCCCATGACTATTGAGCTTACTTAGGAGCCTTTGATGAGGAACTGTATCAAAAGCTTTCCGGAAGTCAAGGTAAATAATATCTATTGGGTCCCCCTTGTCCACATGTTTGTTCACTCCTCCTCCTCCTCCTCCTCTTCCTCTTCTTCCTCTTCTTCTTCTTCCCCTCATACTTTGTCACAATCCCAAAATGTACCTGCAGGCTCGACATGGTTGGGGACCCCTGCCTCAGGCTGCTCGCTCCAGTACAGAATCTTCCTAAGGGGGCAGCTGCATGGGATTGTTTCATTTGACCTACAGTTAACATAAGAACATCAGA
The DNA here is from genome assembly GCA_029375565.1 of Gekko gecko. NCBI lineage: Eukaryota > Metazoa > Chordata > Lepidosauria > Squamata > Gekkonidae > Gekko > Gekko gecko. Next base: position 46,457 of record JAPDNY010000136.1, on the reverse strand, counting down.
GAAGCCAATGTTGGATCAGGCCAATGGCCCATCTAGTCCAACACTCTGTCACACAGCGGCCAAAATATCCCAGGTGCCATCAGGAGGTCCAGCAGTGGGGCCAGGACACCAGAAGCCCTCCCACTGTTGGCCCCCAGCACCAAGAAGACAGAGCATCCCTTGCCCCAGACTGAGAGTGCCTATCTAGACCTTGTGGCTAATAGCCACTGAGGGACCTCTGCTCCATACGCTTATCCAATTCCCTCTTCTTATAACATCAGAGAAGCCAATGTTGGATCAGGCCAATGGCCCATCTAGTCCAACGCTCTGAGTCACACAGTGGCCCAAAAATAACAGGGGCCATCAGGAGGTCCAGCAGTGGGGCCAGGACACTAGAAACCCTCCCACTGTTGTCCCCCCCAAGCACCACCAAGAATACAGAGCATCACTTGCCCCAGCCTGAGAGTTCATATATGAACATAAGAGAAGCCAATGTTGGATCAGGCCGATGGCCCATCTAGTCCAACGCTCTGAGTCACACAGTGGCCTAAAAATACCAGGGGCCATCAGGAGGTCCACCAGTGGGGCCAGGACACTAGAAGCCCTCCCACTGTTGACACCCCACCCCCAAGCACCAAGAACACAGAGCATCCCTTGCCCCCAGAGTCCCGATCTATACCTTGTGGCTCATAGCCACTGATGGACCTCTGCTCCAGATGTTTATCTATTTGCCTGATTGGAGTTGAGAAACACCTGGAGATTAGGGGGTGGAGCCTGAGACGCATGGGTTTTGGAGAATGGTGCAATGCCGTGGAGTCCACCCCCTGAAGCTGCCGTTTCCTCCAGGGCAACTGGTCTTGGCAGTCTTGAGATCAGTTATAATAGCAGATCTCCAGAGCTCACCTGGAGGCTATGGGAAACTACATGACACTGAGTATAATAGATGTCAGGGGCTGTGGTGGTTCAGAGGTTCAGACGCTGAGCTGCAGACTGGAAGGTCTGTAGTTCGGCAGTTCGAGACCCAAGAGTGCCGCCTGACGGAGTGAGCTCCCGTCTCTGGCCCCAGCTCCTGCCAACCTAGCAGTTAGAAAGCAAGAACTTGCAAGTAGATAGAATCATAGAACGTTAAGAGTTGGAAGGGACCTTGCAGGTCATCTAGTCCAACCCCCTGCACTCTGCAGGAGCGTAGCCAAAAGATGGCCCTACATACCTACAACATACCCAATAGATGATCGTCCAGCCTCCGCTTGAAAATGTCCAGGGAAGGAGCATCCACCACCTCCTGAGGCAGACTGTTCCACTGCTCAGCCACTCTGACAGTTAGGAAGTTTCTCCTGATATCTAGCCAGTAAAGACTCCCTTGTCATTTCCACCCATTGGATCTAGTCTTGCAATCTGGAGCAAGAGAGAACAGATCTGCTCCATCTTCTACATGACAGCCCTTCAGATACTTGGAGACTGCAATCATGTCCCCTCTAAGCCTTCTCTTTCCCAGGCTAAACAGACCCAACCCTTTCAGCCTTTCCTCGTAAGACTTGGATTCCAACCCTCTCACCATCCTGGTCGCCCTCTTCTGGACACGCTCGAGCTTGTCAACATCCTTCCTAAAGCGTGGTGCCCAAAAATGGGCACACGACTCCAGGTGACCATAGCAGAAAAGAGCGGAACGACCACCTCCCGTGATCTGGACACAAGACTTCTCTTAATGCATCCTAAGATTGCATGAGCCTTCTAGATAAATAGAGTACCACTTTGGTGGGAAGGTAACAGCGTTCCGTGCACCTTGGCGTCTAGTCATGCCGGTCACATGACCATGGAAACGTCTTCGGACAGTGCTGGCTCTTCGTCTTGGAAACGGAGATGAGCACCACAACCCTAGAGTCGGATTCGACTGGCTCTCAAGCAAGGAAACCTAAAACTGGGGTCTCTGCTTCCTCCCCTGCGCTCGAAGGATGCAGATAATGGGGACGGTCACCGCTCCAAACAAAAGAATCCCTTGCTCTGCCCCGTAGACTCGAGTTCGACTGGCTTTCAAGCAAGGAAAACCTTTACTTTTTTTTATAATAGATGTATGCTTAAGGTAGATGTGTTTTGTGGTTTTTCTCTTTCTTTAAAATTTTTTTCTATACTATTGTATAAATATTGGTGTCAGGGAGTATCAAACACAGGTTTCACCAAAGCAATACATGAAAGTGCAGGTTTACAGTATGCTCAAACGTTCCAACAACCCTGTCAGTTTCGGAGTCACTAATGTAAACCTGCACTTTGATGTATTGTTTGGCTGAACCTATTTCTGGTAATATTTATATAATTGTATAGAAAATTTTTAAAAAGAAAAATAAGAAGGACGTAATTGGTCTACCTTGAGCACGCAGCTGTTATGCACAGTGTCGTATATTTTTCCATCTCTTCCTAACACCGTGACCCTCAGTTTTTGTACTGCTCACTTGGAGATTAGCAGCCTTATGAGTGCCTCTAAATCTGCCGCCTTTTCTCTTTTGCTCCCGTATATGCATGCTTCTTCCTCGTCTTCTGGTCATTTTGTCTCCAGCCTTCCTCCAGGGAGGGGCTGGGGCTCATGACAGGGTGCCCAGTCTCCCTACACAGAACAGAACATAAGAGGTAGAAGAAGAAGAAAGAGATTGGATTTATACCCCGCCCTTCACTCCCCAAAGGAGTCTCAGAGCGGCTGACAAACTCCTTCCCCTTCCCCTCCCCACAACAGACACCCTGTGAGGTAGAAGAAAGAGAAGAGATTGGATTTATACCCCGCCCTTCACTCCCCAAAGGAGTCTCAGAACGGCTGACAAACTCCTTCCCCTTCCCCTCCCCACAACAGACACCCTGTGAGGTAGAAGAAGAGAGAGATTGGATTTATACCCAGCCCTTCACTACCCAAAGGAGTCTCAGAGCGGCTGACAAACTCCTTCCCCTTCCCCTCCCCACAACAGACACCCTGTGAGGTAGAAGAGGAGAAGAGATTGGATTTATACCCCGCCCTTCACTCCCCAAAGGAGTCTCAGAGCGGCTGACAAACTCCTTCCCCTTCCCCTCCCCACAACAGACACCCTGTGAGGTAGAATAAGAGAAGAGATTGGATTTATACCCAGCCCTTCACTACCCAAAGGAGTCTCAGAACGGCTGACAAACTCCTTCCCCTTCCCCTCCCCACAACAGACACCCTGTGAGGTAGAAGAAGAGAAGAGATTGGATTTATACCCCGCTCTTCACTCCCCAAAGGAGTCTCAGAGCGGCTGACAAACTCCTTCCCCTTCCCCTCCCCACAACAGACACCCTGTGAGGTAGAAGAAGAAGAAGAGATTGGATTTATACCCCACACTTCACTACCCAAAGGAGTCTCAGAGTGGCTCACAAACTCCTTTCCCTTCCCCTCCCCACAACAGACACCCTGTGAGGTAGAAGAAGAGGAAAAGATTGGATTTATACCCCGCCCTTCACTACCCAAAGGAGTCTCAGAGGGGCTCACAAACTCCTTTCCTTCCCCTCCCCACAACAGACACCCTGTGAGGTAGAAGAAAGAAGAAAGAGATTGGATTTATACCCCGCCCTTCACTACCCAAGGGAGTCTCAGAGCGGCTCACAAACTCCTTTCCCTTCCCCTCCCCACAACAGACACCCTGTGAGGGCGGCGGGGCTGAGAGGCTCTGACAGAAACTACTCTTTTTCAAGAACAGCTCTTATCAGAACTATAGCTTGCCCAAGGTCATCCAGCAGGTGCAAGTGGAGGGTGGGGAATCACACCTGGTTCTCCCAGATGAGAATCTGTGCTCCTAACCACTACACCAAACTAGCTCTCCTAGGGAAGGGGTTACAGCTCAGTGGAAGAGCCTCTGCTTGGCATGCAGAAGGTCCCAGGTTCAGTCCCCGGCATCTCCAGTTAAAAGGACCAGGTAGGAAGTGATGGGAAAGACCCCAGCCCGGGACCCTGGAGAGCAGCTGCCAGTCTGAGTAGACAAGATTGACCTCGATAGACTGAGCGTCTGACTCAGTAGGAGGCAGCATAGTGTGTGTGTGTTCAGGTAGGTCCAGGGTCTCAGCCTTCGCGTCTCCAAGATTTTTCTGGATATGTTCCTAGTTTGGCCGCTGCCAAGGAAGTCATGTCCAGTGTCCCCTCTGAGCTGAGCTGGTGTGAGCTAGCTCATGGTTTTTAGCCTCCGGTTCACACATTTCTGTCTCAGCTCAGGAAGGGACGGCTCCAGAGCAAACTAACTTACGCAGCCGCCCAATCGCTCGCTCACAACTTCATTGCCGGTAACTCACAAAGTAGAATTTCCGCTCACAAGACTCCATGGCTTAGCGGGAACCTTGGTCCCATCCTAAAGCGGATCCGTGATCGGCTGCTCCGTAAGAGGAATGCCTTTTGGGCCCCCTCTTCTTTGATGAAAGAGAACCACCCCATTCTCTCCTCTCTCTCCCCTCACCCCACTTCCTCTCTGCCTGGCCTTTGTACACAGCTGCCCAAGGGAATCTGTATGGGGCCTTTCAGCCTTCTCCAAAGCCACAGAGCCCCATTCTACAGGCCTGGGAAGGCTCCTGGGGCCCTTGCGGCTGGGTCTTCCGCGGGTCACCGTCCGCACCCTCTTTTCAAATTAACACCCCTCCACACACACATGCCCTGGGGCTCCATTGTGCCTCTCCAGACATCATGTCACTGAGCGGAAGAGCTGGGACGGGGTGTGTGTGTGTAGTGTGAATGGGTAGGCAAGGGAAACAGAGAGGGGTTTTTTTGGAGGGGATCGGCACATTCAAGGGAGGGTCTGTGATTCTGAATGGGCCTTTCACTGCAGAAGCTATTTTGGACTCCAGGAGGGAGGGGGCAGACATTTCCCTGCAAGCGCCCACCAAAAAATGCCCGCCGGAGTCAGTTTTAGTGTTGCCAGCCTCCAGGTGGGGCCTGGAGATCCCCTGGAATCACAACCGCTCTGCCGTTGGACAGATCAGTTCCCCTGCAGAAAATGGAGGCAGGAAGCCATGGTATTGTGCCCCGCTGAGGTTTCTGCCCACCCCCAAATCCTGCCCTCTGCAGGCCCCGCCTCCAAGTCTCCAGGGATTTCCCAACCCAGAGTTGGCAACCCTTGACAATTTGGACAGCAGTGACTCATAGCGTGAGTGTTCTGTGAAGGTGCCGGTATTGCCTGCTCGGACTGGTAGCCGCTCAGGCAGAGAAAGGTCTTTCAGGTCGCCTTCTCCCTCCTTCTTTAAACAGGAGATTCCAGGGATTGAACCTGGGACCTTATGCACGCCAAGCAGAGGCTCTGCCGCTGAGCCATGGACCCTCCCCTAAACACATGAAACTGCCTTAAAGAAGAAGAGGAGGAGGAGGAGGAGGAGGAAGAGGTTGGATTTATACCCCGTCCTTCTCTCGGAGTCTCAGAGCGGCTTACAGCCTCCTTTCTGAATCAGACCGGGGCGGATCAAGGCTCCCTGGCGCCCTAAGCACTGACCCATCTCGGTGCCCCCCTCCTCTCCACACTGACCCCCAGTCCATTTGAGTGGTTGACCCGTCTGACCAGACATACCATGCAGGGTTGCAGCAATAGAAAAATCTATTCCTATGGTAACACAATATAGGCTGTACAAACTGAGCCAAGCTCTGGCGACATAAAAGTTCTGCAAAAATGTAATGCAACCTCTATTTTAACATTTCACAAGATAAATGTATCAAAGGTCCAATCTTCATGACCTGGAAGGCATCTTTCTACGTTTTTTTCACCCTTTTCCCAACTTCGTGGTGCCCCCTTTGGCCCTGGCGCCCTAAGCGCGTGCTTAAGTCTGCTTAATGGTGAATCTGCCACTGAATCAGACTATTGGTCCATCAAGGTCAGTACTGTCTGGCAAGCGGCTCTCCAGCATCTCAGGCTGAGGTCTTTCCCCTCACCTCCTTCCTGGTCCTTTTGACTGGAGATGTCGGGGACTGAACCCGGGACTTTCTGCGTGCAAAGCAGAGGCTCTGCCGCTGAGCCACGGCCCCGTCCTTGGTGACCCTGGAGTCCCCCGGGAATTCCTGTTCCCAGTGACAAGACCAGCTGTCTGGGATTCCCGTGCCTCTCCCCGCACCCTGATGCACGGATGCCCTCCCCAACAATGCTCTGAATGTGGGGTCATGCTGGGGAATCGGCCCGGTGCTCCAGCTGTGAAAACAAGAGGCCCTCAGGTGCTGCCTTTCTGCCCAGCCTCCTGCAAGGACGGTTGTAGTCTTACACCCGGACAAAGTGGGGGGAAGGAGAGCTAGCAACAGCTGACGGCATCAGGGAGGAAGAAGAAGAAGAAGAAGAAGAAGAAGAAGAAGAAGAAGAAGAAGAAGAAGAAGAAGAAGAAGAAGAAGAAGAAGAAGAAGAAGAAGAAGAAGAAGAAGAAGAGAGAAGAAGAGATTGGATTTATACCCCACCCTTCACTACCCAAAGGAGTCTCAGAGCGGCTGACAAACTCCCTTCCCTTCCCCTCCCCACAACAGACACCCTGTGAGGTAGAAGAAGAAGAAGAAGAAGAAGAAGAAGAAGAAGAAGAGAAGAAGAAGAAGAAGAAGAAGAAGAAGAAGAAGAAGAAGAAGAAGAAGAAGAAGAAGAAGAAGAAGAAGAAGAAGAAGAGATTGGATTTATACCCCACCCTTCACTACCCAAAGGAGTCTCAGAGCGGCTGACAAACTCCTTTCCCTTCCCCTCCCCACAACAGACACCCTGTGAGGTAGAAGAAGAGGAAGAGATTGGATTTATACCCCACCCTTCACTACCCAAAGGAGTCTCAGAGCGGCTGACAAACTCCTTTCCCTTCCCCTCCCCACAACAGACACCCTGTGAGGTAGAAGAAGAGGAAGAGATTGGATTTATACCCCACCCTTCACTACCCAAAGGTGTCTCAGAGCGGCTGACAAACTCCCTTCCTTCCCCTCCCCACAACAGACACCCTGGGAGGTAGAAGAAGAAGAAGAGATTGGATTTATACCCTGCCCTTCACTACCCAAAGGAGTCTCAGAGCGGCTGACAAACTCCTTTCCCTTCCCCTCCCCACAACAGACACCCTATGAGGTTGGTGGGGCTGAGAGAGCTCTTGACAGAAACTGCTCTTTTTCAAGAACAGCTCTTGTCAGAACTACGGCTTGCCCAAGGTCATCCAGCCAGGTGCAAGTGGAGGAGTGGGGAATCAAACCCGGTTCTCCCAGATTAGAGTCCGCACTCTTAACCACTACACCAAAAGAAGAAGAGTTGGTTTCATGCCCCGCTTTTCTCTCCCCTAAGGAGTCTCAGAGCGGCTTACAATCACCTTCCCTTCCTCCCCCACAACAGGCACCTCGCAAGGCAGGTGGGGCTGAGAGAGCTCTTAGAGAACGGTGACTGGCCCAAGGTCACCTAGCAGGCTTTGTGAGTAGGAGGAGTCGGGAATCAAACCCGGTTCTCTCCAGATTAGAGTCTGCCACTCTTAATCACTACACCACAGTGTCTCAGGAAGCATCAATGACTCTTGGCAACCACATCCATCCTTGGAGCACCATTTGTTGTTGCTCAGTCGCACAGTTCTTCGCGACCCCATGGGCCACATCACGCCAGGCCCTCCTGTCTTCTGTTTGGTGCAGTGGTTAAGTGCACAGACTCTAATCTGGGAGAACCGGGTTTCATTCCCCACTCCTCCACTTGCACCTGGCTGGATGACCTTGGGCAAGCCGTAGTTCTGACAAGAGCTGTTCTTGAAAAAGAGCCGATTCTGTCAGAGCTCTCTCAGCCCCACCTCCCTCACAGGGTGTCTGTTGTGGGGAGGGGAAGGGAAGGGAGTTTGTCAACCGCTCTGAGACTCCTTTGGGTAGTGAAGGGTGGGGTATAAATCAATCTCTTCCTCTTCCAATCTCCCTTCCCCTCCCCACAACAGACACCCTGTGAGGGAGGCGGGGCTGAGAGAGCTCTGACAGAAACTGCTCTTTTTCAAGAACAGCTCTGACAGAGCTTGTGACTTGACCCAAGGTCACATCAGCAGGTGCAAGTGGAGGAGTGGAGAATCGAACCCGGTTCTCCCAGATTAGAGTCCACGGACTTAACCACTACACCAAATAAGCATGGATGGCTTCAAGAAGAGGGAATTAGATAAGCATATAGAGCAGAGGTCCATCAGTGGCTATTAGCCACAAGGTACAGATTGGAACTCTTGGTCTGGGGCAAGGGATGCTCTGTATTCTTGGTCCTTGGGGGGGGGGCTTCTAGCATCCTGGCCCCACTGCTGGAACTCCTGATAGCCCCTGGTCTTTTTGGCCACTGTGTGACACAGAGTGTTTGGACTGGATGGGCCATTGGCCTGATCCAACGTGGGCTTCTCTTATGTTCTTATGTCTGGAGCGAGGGATGCTCTCCATTCTTGGTGCTTGGGGGGGGTCAACAGTGGGAGGGCTTCTAGTGTCCTGGCCCCACTGCTGGACCTCCTGATGGCAACTGGTGTTTCTGGCCACTGTGTGACACAGAGTGTCGGACTTGATGGACCATTGGCCTGATCCAACATTGGCTTCTCTTATGTTCTTCTATTCTTATGTTGCTGGCTTGCATTGACCTAAACTCAGTACTCTTCGATGGGTCGATTTCTCTCGGAAACAAAATGCATCCCAACCTGGGCCAGCATCAGATGTCTGGGGCCCAGGGGTTGTGGCAGGGCCCCCTGTCACAGACACACACCCATTCACCTCCCCTCCCCTGCTGCAGGTCCCTGGGGCCATTCGCTGCCCATCTCCTTGCAGGCACGCCCACCATCCAGCCTCCCAGAACTGATGGGGAAGGGCACGTCAATGGGGCACAGCCACAGCTCTTCCTGGGGGCCACTGCAGACGACCACCAGTGCTGTTGGGGAAAGGGCCTGAAGGTGGGTCGGTTCTGGGAGATTTGGTTTGATGTAGAAGAGTGTGCCCAAGGTACTGCACAGGTGGTATGGATCTCCTACAGTTCTTCACAGAATTAATCCTAACATCTCGGCTAAGTGCGGGAAGAACTGTGGTCTATTGGGAGGTTACGCTCATTGTTGGTGGCATTCCCCCATTACACAAAGTTTCTGGACACAAATATTAATGCAAATTGTAGTCATTACTGGTGTTGTTCTACCTGTTACTCGGGAGGCTGTAGTGTTGGAAATGGGCTTACTTACAATTGACAGTGTCTGTATTAAAACACAACTTGCTGTAGTAATTGCTGTTGCTAGAATATCAATAGTCCAATACTGGAAAGAGGCTCCTATCCTAAGTTGTTGGCAACATAAACTGTGGGAATACTTTGTACATAGTGGAATTGCAAAAAAATGTAACAAATAAAAATGTACAGAGTAAACAGAAGTTATTCCACGCGGTTTGGTCTTCGATTATAGAGTATTTGATGGGTAATGAAATAGTTCCAAAAAAACCCACATATTATAACAAGATTCTGTGTCTTTGAAAAAAATTTAGATTAATGTGTTTGGGTAAATTATAGTTTTACTGCCCTGCATCATTGTATAGTTTGTAATTTGGCAAATGTGTCTGGTATTGTGTAGGAAAGTATTGTATTAGTACTCTGTTGAAATAGAGCTGGTTTGGTGTAAAGAGCCAGTTTGGTGTCTTGATTAAGTATGCGGACTCTAATCTGGGAGAACCGGGTTTGATTCCCCACTCCTCCACTTGCACCTGCTGATGTGACCTTGGGTCAGTCACAAGCTCTGGCACAGCTGTTCTCTCAAGGGCAGTTTCTGTCAGAAGTTCTCTCAGCCCCAAGTACCTCACGGGGTGTCTGTTGTGGGGAAGGGAAGGGAAAGGAGTTTGTAAGCCGCTCTGAGACTCCAAGTGAAGGGCGGGGTATAAATCCAATCTCTTCTTCTTCTTAGTAAAAATTGGAATAAATTTTAAAAAACCCAAAAAACAAATCATAAACTAGAAGAGTTTGCCCAGATCCAGAAGTGTGACACTGAGTGCAGTGAATAAACCTCCCAAGAAATATATTGCAAAAAAAAAAAAAAGAGCTAAACTTGCATTTTTTCAAGGAGATAAGAGTTCACATTCAGGCTGCCGTCGGAAGGAGAGAGGGAGAAGCCTCGTCTAAAGAGGACTTTCCCCGTCACGAGCGGCCAGCTTGTTCAGCATCACGTGTGTGGAAGTATGAGGACATTGTATCCACAGGGGAGACCTGCAGAGACATGTGTTTCCATGGAAGCCCATGTGCAGAGAGGGAGAGGACTAATGCATCCATAGGGGAGACCTGCAGAGACATGTGTTTCCATGGAAGGCCATGTGCAGAGAGGGAGAGGACTAATGCATCCACAGGGGAGACCTGCAGAGACATGTGTTTCCATGGAAGGCCATGTGCAGAGAGGAAGAGGACTAATGTATCCACAGGGAGACCTGCAGAGACATGTGTTTCCATGGAAGGCCATGTGAGCAAAGGGAGAGGACTAAGAGGGAGAGGGAAGGGGTCAGAGGGCAGTTCCCAGGTTAAGACAAAGGGAGGCATCCCATCCAAGGAGATAACACTGATACATCCTTAGAGTGATGTAGCACACACACACACACCATGTCCAGGTGTGCGGAGTCACTCCAACAGGTGGTTGTGATCGCAGGTGGTGTTGGGGGTTGTGAGAAGGGGAAGCGGGTCTTCCTGGGGGTAATCCGAAGGCAGCCCAGGGCCTCCCAAAAAACCTAGAACTGACGCTGATCTGACGTTTCAGCTCCTCTCTGAGTCCCAAGACAGCACGCGATTTGCACTCCACGCCCAAGCCGGGAGAGTCTTTGCTAAAGCGGATAAATAAACAGAAAGGCCTTGCGGGGAGAAGGTTGTTTTATCTGCAATAGGCAAGCAAATATCTTCTAAATGATTTAACAAAAGTGCCACTGGGGGCCCCGGGATGCCGTAATCCGCAGTTCTACTCGCTAGGTGCCAGAAGGCCGGCATTTCTTTCACAACTCCGCCATTTTTGTTGTTGTTCAGTCACACAGTCGAGTCCGTCTCTTCGCGACCCCATGGACCAGATCACGCCAGGCCCTCCTGTCTTCCGCTGTCCGCTGAAGTTTGCTCAATTTCATGTTCGTTGCATCGATGACACTGTCTAACCATCTCATCCTTTGCCGTCCCCTTCTTCTTTGACCTTCAGTCTTTCCCAGCATCAGGGTCTTCTCCAGTGAATGCTCCCTTCTCATTGGGTGGCCAAAGTATTTGGAGCTTCAGCTTCAGGATCTGGCCTTCCAGGGAACAGTCAGGGTTGATTTCTTTGAGGATTGACTGATTTGATCTCCTGGCAGTCCAAGGGACTCTCAAGAGTCTTCTCCAGCACCATAGTTCAAAAGAATCTATTCTTTGGCACTCGGCCTTCCTTATAGTCCAACTCTCGCAGCCATACATTACTACGGGGAATACCATTGCTTTGACCATGCGGACTTTGGTTGGCAGGGACTCCGCCATAAATGAACACAAACACCCTTCGGACCGCGCCCTTCCTGGCATCTGTCAGATCCCTTCCGAAAAAATGTGTGGAAGCTCGCATGGCCTCAGATGGCATATCGGCTTGTGCCTCCAAACAGTCCTTCCCTCTGACTGATATAAAAGGGTTGGGGACGGAACGTGCCTGCATTTTAATCATTGGGGATGATAAATCCATTGCTTGTTTGTTTGTCTTGCTTTGGCTTGCTGTTTTTTTTTTTAATTTTATTGATAGTTCAAGAAAGTAGATAACATATATAGATATTGTTGTAAATTGCGGAGAAATTCTAGTGTCCTGGCCCCACTGCTGGACCTCCTGATGGCACCTGGTATTTTTGGCCGCTGTGTGACAGTGTTGGACTAGATGGGCCATTGGCCTGATCCAACATTGGCTTCTCTTATGTTCTTATGATTCATCTTCAGATTGAATTCAATCTTCGTCTGCCCATGGAAAGGCTTTTCTAGAAACTGTTTCTATAACGCATATGATGATCCTGAGAGATCCATGAACCTGTTGACGATGAATCAGTTGAAAAGAAACAGAGAGACCCCACATGCCATACATTATTGTTCAGAAGAAGACTTGTGTCAAAACGGCAGAACGTCCCGGAGATCACCGTCTTCACCTACATTTGATATGTTATGTAAACATTGGGCACTTTTTCGTATGAAATCTTTTTGACCGATATTTAAAATCTATTCGCGCAATATTCTGCACAGTTTTCCTTATCTCGTCGGTCTGTTCAGGAACTGTGGCCCTCAACTTGAGACATTTTGCTATGCAAACAGTTCAGAGGGTGGCCCAGGGGAGCCAGGAAAACGACCGAGCCTTCTCTTCTGCCTCTGATGGCTTTGCTTAACCCCGGCTGGCTCTCCCCTGCAGCTCTTCTGAGCCAGACTCAGAAGGGACAGGAGTGGGAAGGAAAGAAGAAGAAGGCGGGAGCGGGGGGGGGGGAGAAAGGAAAGCATTTCCCTGCAGACTGGGCCGGGCTGGCTTCTCCCGTGACAATATTAACAAATTCCAAACCTCCTTCTCACTCCTCTTCGGTTCTCAGCCTTTTCTCTACAGCTTCATGGCTGACCGCCCCCCCTCTCTCAGCAGCTCAGGACCGGGGGGCAGGGGTGTGAAAGGCTGCTTGTGCCCATCTGAACCTCGCCTAGAGTTGCCAACCTCCATGTGGGGCCTGGAGACCACCCCAGGATTATAACGTAGCTCCCTATAACCAAAATCAGTTCTCCTGGAGCCAGTTTGGTGTAGTGGTTAAGTGTGGAGACTCTAATCTGGGAGAACCAGGTTTGATTCCCCACTCCTCCACTTGCACCTGCTGATGTGACCTTGGGTCAGTCACAAGCTCTGTCAGAGCTGTTCTTGAAAAAGAGCAGTTTCTGTCAGAGCTCTCTCAGCCCCGCCTACCTCGCAGGGTGTCTGTTGTGGGGAGGGGAGGGAAAGGAGTTTGTAAGCGGCTCTGAGACTCCATGTGAAGGGCGGGGTATAAATCCAATCTCCTCCTCCTCCTCCTCTTCTTCTTCTTCTTCTTCTTCTTCTTCTTCTTCTTCTTCTTCTTCTTCTTCTTCTTCTTCTTCTTCTTCTTCTTCTTCTTCTTCTTCTTCTTCTTCTTCTTCTTCTGCTGCTTCTTCTTCTTCTTCTTCTTCTTCTTGTTCTGCTGCTGCTGCTCCATCATCGTAGGTTTGTAGCTTACAGATAAACACCTGAACAGCATACTCAAGATTGCAACAGTACAGATATTTTGATGCAATAATTCAGAGCAAGGGGTGTCAGTTACCAGACACTGTCAAATAAACAAAATATGGCAAGGGTGCTGATGTTTTAAGCATGTTTTTATTTTAAGTAAAAAAACAACCACCACCCTTTGTGTTTGTGTCCTTTATAAAGTTTCCATCTCCGCTACCTGGCATTACATTTTATGACACACACATGGCCCAGCCCGACAAGGTCTCATTTATGTCAGATCCGGCCCCTCATTAACAAATGAGTTCGACACCCCTGCCGTAGGTGGTCTACAGCAGGACTGGGCTAGCAAAAAAGGGGGTTGTTGGAGATGTCCTACACCTGGGCACAAAAAATCAAAGGCACAGATATAGAATGGGAGGGACTTGGCTTGACAGCAGCACAGGTGAAAGGGATCTGGGTGTTCTGGTTGATCACAAGCTCAACATGAGCCTGCAGTGCGATGTGGCTGTGAAGAAGGCTACTGCAGTCTTAGGAGGCATTCACAGAAGCCTTGTGTCCAGATCACGGGAGGTGGTCGTTCCGCTCTGTTCTGCTATGGTCCGGCCTCACCTGGAGTCCTGTGTCCAGCTTTGGGCACCACGCTTTAGGAAGGATGTTGACAAGCTCGAGCGTGTCCAGAAGAGGGCGACCAGGATGGTGAGAGGGTTGGAATCCAAGTCTTGTGAGGAAAGGCTGAAAGAGTTGGGTCTGTTTAGCCTGGGAAAGAGAAGGCTTAGAGGGGACATATGATTGCACTCTTCAAGTATTTGAAGGGCTGTCACGTAGAAGATGGAGTGGATCTATTCTCTCTTGCTCCGGATTGCAAGACTACATCTAATGGGTGGAAATTACAAGGGAGTCGTTACCGGCTAGATATCAGGAGAAACTTCCTAACTGTAAGAAGAGTGGTTGAGCAGTGGAACAGTCTGCCTCGGGAGGTGGTGGATGCTCCTTTGCTGGACGATTTCAAGTGGAGGCTGGACGACCATCTATTGGGTATGTTGCAGGTAATGTAGGGCTATCTTTTGGCTATGCTCCTGCAGAGTGCAGGGGGTTGGACTAGATGACCTGCAAGGTCCCTTCCAACTCTAACATTCTATGTATTGAAGGTGGTCCTCTTGAGTGTTCTTCTAAGGTTTCTTGACCTGCGGAAGGGAACTCAAAAGGCATTTAGATGCCTTCTGGAGGCAATTAAATGCCCTCTGAGCTGTTCCCCCCCACCCCGGAACTGACATGCTCAGTGCTCAGTGCCCTGAAGGGCTAGAAACAAGCTCAGAGCCTCCTCCTCCTTTAAGGCCAGGCGTTCAGATTAATTAGCTGTAATTTAACTGCTCCCTTAAAACTGCCAGCTCTGGTTTGAGAAATACCTGGGACAGGTGGGATTTGGGGAAGGCGGAACCTCAGCAGGGTATCGTGCCGCTCAGTCCACCTTTCCAAATCAGCTGCTTGCTCCAGGGAAAGTGATAGCAGTTGTAATGCCAGAGATTTACAGCCGCCACCTGGAGGTTGGCAACCCTAGGATGCCCCCTTCTCTGACGATGGGTGCAGAGCTCCTCTTGCCGCTGTGGACTTCTCTGCGGAGGCTTCCACTTATAGATTCCCTTCCTGAGAATTTGAAACAGACACCCAATGCATTCTATTTCAGGCCGGGGCGGATTAAGGCTCGCTGGCGCCCTAAGCCCTGACCAGTCTTGGTGCCCCCCTCGTAGAAATGACTGTCATGACAACTCCATCATTTTACTTTTTTTTTTTTTTTGAAAAAATGTTATTAATAGGATATAGTAAGGTAAAGGCTCCCTTGCTCGAAAGCCAGTCGAATCCGACTCTAGGGTTGCGGTGCTCATCTCCATTTCCAAGCCGAAGAGCCAGCGCTGTCCGAAGACTTCTCCGTGGTCATGTGGCCGGCATGACTAAACACCAAGGGGCACGGGACGCTGTTACCTTCCCACCAAAGTGGTACCTATTTATCTACTTGCAATTTCTTGCTTTCAAACTGTTAGGTTGGCAGGAGCTGGAACTAGAGACGGGAGCTCACTCCGTCACGCGGCACTCTTGGGTCTCGGACTGCTGAACTACTGACCTTCCACAGCCTGCAGTTCAGCGTCTTAACCACTTGAGCTACCGCAGCTCCTATAGGATATAGTAACAGATTCCATATTTCAAAATATCATTAAATACATCCTTTTCTAATATCCCCTCCATCCCCCCCATGGCTTCCAGCAATGCTCCCATCCCTTCATTAACCCCTTGTTATTTCACTTTTCACTTACATTAAAACTTCTCACTTTTTCAATTCTTCATTTCTAACATTTTCAGTTTCTCTGTCTAGATCTTAGGTAACCTTTTAGCTATTATTCAATCATGATTTTCTGTACTTTACTCTCAATAGTTATCAGAGCAAAGTAAATTATTTCTAACCATCATTTGACTTTTAAACACATGCATTTTACTTTTAAACGTAGCCTATGACACTGCATGGAGCTGCAGTGGCTCAAGTGGTTAAGACACTGAACTGCAGGCTGTGGTCAGTAGTTTAGCAGTTCAAGATCCGGGTGCTGCAAGATGGAGTGAGCTCCCGTCTCTAGTTCCAGCTCCTGCCAACCTAGCAGTTCGAAAGCAAGAAACTGCAAGTAGATAAATAGGGACCACTTCAGTGGGAAGGTAACAGCGTTCCATGCGCCTTGGTGTTTAGTCATGCCGGCCACATGGCCACGGAAACGTCTTCGGACAGCGCTGGCTCTTCGGCTTTGAAACGGAGATGAGCACCGCAACCCTAGAGTCGGATTCAACTAGCTTTCAAGCAAGGGAACCTTTTATGACACTGCACCTTGCCAACAAAAAAATAGAAGATAGCCCTTAGGGTGGCACCATGATCAATTTGCACTAGTTTTATCAATTTATTTTTTTACAAATCTCTATTCGGTTTTTTTTTTCTTCTCACCCTTTTCCCAACTTTGTGGTGCCCCCTTGGCCCGGATGCCCTAAGCACGTGCTTAGCCTGCTTAATCGGCCACTGATTTCAGGGCCAGATGGTTTTCTTCCCCCCTGCCAGGCGTTTGATGGCTGAGTTGCTCGTTCTCAGCCAACACTGAGCCATCCGAAAGAAATCAAAGGCTTCCAGTGAACTCTTTGATTCATATGAAGTCAGCAGTTGGCTGCAAACAGGGCCCGATCTGCCACGGGAGAAAGAATGCTTGCGTGTGTGTAGAGAGGAGAAGGGGAGTGCAGCATGTGGGGCCTTTCTCTGCACACTCCGGCTATTGAGCAACTGCTGCATTTGTTCTCTGGCCAGCTGGGGCGGGGGGGGAGGTTCGCTCTCTGGGGTCCAGAGCAGTAGACCGGGCAGCCCTCCCCCTTCCCCTCCCCACCCGCTTCCAGCCCTTTTCCAAAAAAAGAAACTGAGAGCTCTGCAGAGATGAACTTTCTTCCCATCCCTTCTGCCTTCGTTGTCCAGAAAAGAGGCCACACTGGAAACCCATTCTTGCAGCACCGACTCGAAAGCAGAGGCAGAGGTGCTCCTGGAAGCCCTCGGGGAGGTGGCCCTGCAGAGGCACTGGAAACAAAGCTCTGCTGAAAGGAGAGAGAGGGGGACAGGCAGAGAGATGGACAAATGGGAGGGAGAGGGAGGGACAGAGAGGGAGGGAGAGGGAGAGAGGGAGGGAGAGAAGGAGAGAGAGGGAGGGAGAGAGAGAGAGAGGGAGGGAGGGAAAGAGGGAGAGAGAGGGAAGGAGAGGGAGGGAGAGGGGGAGAGAGGGAGGGAAAGGGGGAGAGGGAGAGGGAGGGAGAGAGGGAGGACGGGAGAGAGAGGGATGGAGAGAGGGAGGGAGAGGGGGAGAGGGAGGGAGGGAGAGGGAGGGAGAGAGAGGGAGAGTTGGAGGGAGAGAGAGAAGGAGAGAGAGGGAGGGAGAGAGAGAGAGAAAGGGAGGGAAAGAGGGAGAGAGAGGGAGGGAGAGGGGGAGAGAGGGAAGGAATGGGCGAGAGGGAGGGCGAGAGGGAGGGAGAGGGGGAGAGGGAGAGGGAGAGGGAGGGAGAGAGAGGGAGGGAGAGAGAGAGGGAGGGAGAGGGAGAGAGGGAGGGAGAGGAGAGAGGGAGAGAAGGAGAGAGGAGGGAGGGAGAGGGGGAGAGAGGGAGGGAAAGGGCAAGAGGGAGGGCGAGAGGGAGGGAGAGGGGGAGAGGGAGAGGGGGAGAGGGAGGGAGAGAGAGGGAGGGAGGGAGAGAGAGAGAGAGAGAGAAGGAGAGAGAGGGAGGGAAAGGGAGGGAAAGAAGGAGAGAGAGAGGGGAGAGAGAGAGAGAGAAAGGGAGGGAAAGAGGGAGAGAGAGGGAAGGAGAGGGAGGGAGAGAGAGAGAGAGAGGGAGAGGGAGGGAGAGGGAGAGGGAGAGGGAGGGAGGGAGGGAGGGAGGGAGGGAGGGAGGGAGGGAGGGAGGAAGGAAGGAAGGAAGGAAGGAAGGAAGGAAGGAAGGAAGGAAGGAAGGAAGGAAGGAAGGAAGGAAGGAAGTTTTTAAGGGGACGCAATCGATGCTCCCTGTAAGCTGTGGAGTCTTATGAGCAAAAATTCTACTTTGTGATAGGGTTGCCAGGTCTGGGTTGGAAAATACCTGGAGACTTTGGGGGTGGATCCAGGAGAGGGCAGGGTTTGGGGAGGGAGGGGCCTCAGCATGGGACTATGCCATAGAGCCCGCCCTTCAAAGCAACCCTTTGCTCCAGGGGAGCTGATCTCTTGTCGGCTGGAGATCAGTTGTAAAAGCGGGAGATCTCCAGGCCCCGCCTGGAGGCTGGCAACCCTACTTTGTGAGCTGCTGGCGTTAAAGTTGTGAGCGAGCGATCTGGCTGCTCCATAAAGCAGTCCGCTCTGGAGCCACCTCCTTCCTGAGCCGCGACAAAAACATGTGAGCCGGAGGCTAAAAAACTTCTGGTGTCCTGGCCCCACTGCTGGACCTCCTGATGGCACCTTGTATATTTTGGCCGCTGTGTGACAGAGTGTTGGACTAGACAGGCCATTGGCCTGATTCAACGTTGGCTTCTCTTATGTTCTTATGTTCTTATGACCCTCAGTCTGGGGCAGGTGATGCACTCTGTTCTTGGTGCTGGGGGGTAGCAGTGGGAAGGCTTCTGGTGCCCTGGCCCCACTGCTGGACCTCCTGATGGCACCTTGTATATTTTGGCCGCTGTGTGACAGAGTGTTGGACTGGATGGGCCATTGGCCTGATTCAACATTGGCTTCTCTTATGCTCTTATGTTCTTATGTTAACTGTGAGCTAGCTCACACTCACTTGGCTTAGAGGGAACACTGGACGCAATACCAGGAGAAGAGGCCCACTGCGGTGGGAAGGGAAAGCTGTCTTGGCTGAAGCAATAATATCACTGACCGGGACCACCCAGCCTTCGACGGGATCGCCAGGGTGCAAACTGGAGAATGGCCGGTCGATTTCTATTCCGTGGAGCACAGTGAGAAGAAGTCTGCCCCCACCCCCCGGACACATGCAGGTCCTGCCCCCATTGCTGCTGTAGATGCATGCTCAGAGTGTGGTGGTCCTCCCGGCGGACACTTGGGAGAAACCTCAGAAGGCTCCTTGTCTGCGGCACCTGGGTAGACGGTCACATGCCCCGTCTCCTGGCAACCAGAGGAGGGAAGGAAGAACAGGGCTTTGTTCTTCGTAGGGTGGCCGGCCCCTCACCCTAAGCCCTGCTTCCTGGGCCAGTGTCCAAGTACTACAACACCATATCTTGAAGATCTGTGAGTGCCAACCCTTGCTGGAACCAGGCCAATGTAACTCCAGAACTAATACAGAAATGGGCAGTGCCGTAGGCATGTTGGGTCTAGATCAGGGTTTATCATAGGGATGCCAATCTCCAGCTGGGTCCTGGGGAACCCCTGCAATTACAGCTCATCTTTAGATTGCAGAGATCAGTTCCCCTGGAGAAAATGGATGCTTTGGAGGGTGGAATCTATGCTCTCCAGGATCTCAGGAGGAGATCTCTCACATCACCTACCATCTGGTCCCTTTTAACTGGAGATGCCGGGGATTGAACCCGGGACCTTCTGCATGCCAAGCAGAGGCTATTCCACTGAGCCTCGGCCCCTCTTTACAGCTCTCCAGGGTCCCAGGCTGAGGTCTTTCCCATCACCTACTGTCTGGTCCTTTTAACTGGAGATGCCGGGGACTGAACCTGGGACCTTCTGCATGCCAAGCAGAGGCTCTGCCACTGAGCTACAGCCCCTCTTTACAGCTCTCCAGGGTCCCAGGCTGAGGTCTTTCCCATCACCTACTGCCTGGTCCTTTCAGCTGGAGATGCCGGGGATTGAACCTGGGACCTTCTGCATGCCAAGCAGATGTTCTACCACTGAGCCACAGCTCCTCTTTACAGCTCTCCAGTGTCTCAGGTGGAGGTCTTTCCCATCACCTCTTACCTGATCGATTTAATTGGAGATGCTGAGGATTGAACCAGGGGGACCTTCTGCATGCCAAGCAGAAGCTCTTCCACTGAGCCACAGCCCGTCTCTACAGCTCTCCAGGGGCTCAGGCGGAGGTCTTTCCCATCACCTCCTGCCTGGTCCTTTTTAACTGGAGATGCCGGGGATTGAACCTGGGACCTTCCGCATGCCAAGCAGACGCTCTGCCACTGAGCCACATCCTGTCTCTACAGCTCTCCAGAGTCTCAGGCGGAGGTCTTTCCCATCACCTCCTACCTGATCCTTTCAACTGGAGATGCCGGGGATTGAACCTGGGATCTTCTGCATGCCAAACAGATGCTCTACCACTGAACCACAGCCCCTCTTCACAGCTCTCCAGGTTCTCTGATGGAGCTCTCTTGCATCACCTCCTGCCTGAACCTTTCAACTGGAGATGCCGGGGATTGAACCAGGGACCTTCTGCATGCCAAGCAGAGGCTCTGCCACTGAGCCACAACACTTCCCCATTGCATTTAGAACACACACATAGGGTGGGGAAGGTTTGGTGATGGAGATCCACTTTGCCCAAAACGGCAAGAGAGAGAGCAAACGTCGTAGCACAGGCCCAAGGCTGCTCTGGCCAGACCTCGTACAGGAACTCCACCCCAAGACACAACCTGACAGGTGGCCCCCACTTAACTGGCTCTGGGCCCCCACTCAGAAGCCTCCAAGGGCCCAGAGACATGGCCTCCGGGAGGGCAGGAAGCTTCGGAAGACTGGGCCCATCTGTGCCAGAACCAGCCCCTGTGAAGCTTGCAGACAGAACTCCTCTGCCAGAACTTCCTTCTGGCCTTCAGGCACTGGGGCAACTAAGTGCCAGTCCAGAAACTGGTCGACAGGCCTACCAGAATCTGCCTAGGCCCAATGGGAGTGGCGAAGGAAGGGGGCTCAATGATGGCTCAGGGCTAGGCTGGCAGCCGACGCTCCACACCCTGGGCCAGAGCAGAGTGGGTATCATCCTTTGCAGGGTTCTGGCCCCAGTGTTAGCCAAAGTAGGCAGCCTCCACTTAAGTTGGAGGAATTAGCTAAAGGAAACAGAGTGAGAGCCCGGTAACTGGGAGCTGTTCTGTCAGGCCTATGATGCGTGTCCACTGCTCAAACTTGCCTATGCTGGGCTTTATAGCATGCCTGTGTTCCTGACAGTGATTCAGCCCACCTGTTCAAATTATTGCCCTCTGGAACAAGCACAGTGTGCACTTCAGGCATATGAAATTATCTGGGTTGCCGCCATGTTTAATTTTTTAAAGTATTTAAATTGGTATTAAGTTTTAAATGGGGCTTACAATATCTTTATATCTATATTTTTAATGGCTGTAACCTGCCCTGAGCCTCCTTTTAGGAGAGGGCGGGATAGAAATTGCATTAAATAAATAAATAAATAAATAAATAAATAAATATCCACCTATGTATACCAGGACTGTCCCTATGAGAACTCTCGGAAATAACCAGGCAGCTGTTCAACTGGTAAGGTTTTTTATTAAGAAACAGATAAAAAACATGCAAGTGCTAACAAAGAAAGGCAGAGGGGAAAGGGGAAAGCATTGTAGGGATGGGTGATAATTACCGATCTTGAAGAGGTCCATAGAAGCAGCACATCGCAGAAGGAAATGGCTAGTGTTTCAGAAAGCGACAGAGAGAGAGAAGGCCCATACGCAAGGGGGAGTTTCTGGAGGGATCCAAAGGGCAAAAGGTATCCTGAGGCAGACTGACTCTTCGCCAAAAGACAATGACCTGATGGTTCCACCAGAGCTAGGCAAAGAATTGGGAGAGGTTTGATGGCTCTCCAAGAACTGGTCATGAAGGGTAATGGGGCAGGTGAATAGACTTAAGTGTTGATTAATTGCCGCTTAATCAAGGGTAATGGGTGAAGGGGAAGTTAGGTTTGGGTGTTGATGGGCTCATTCCTGAGTGAATCAATAGCTCCTGGGGGACCCGTTGTTCTAAGTCATGCATCTCTCCAGGGCAAAGAGGTGAGATATTGGGTTGACGCATAGAGAGGAGTTTCTGCCTCTGTAAGCTACAAACTGCCCCTCTGCAGGCAGAGAGGTCTGACTGCTAACACCAGTTATGCCTGGCTAGGTGAGGCCCAGGTGCCACTTCCAGAGCAGGTGGAACGGTCACCCTCCCAGCCTATTTTGGCCTTGGGCTAGATGGGGTTGCCAGGTGGGTCAGACGAGCTGGAGGGGGGACCTGCCAGGATGCTCCAGGAGGGTAGTGAAGAAGTGCAATGCGCCTCCATCACCTCCGGGAGACGTAGACATGTCGGGGACCCAGAAGTGCCATAGGCATGTCGATGACGATGCTCTGGTTTGTGGGCAAAACTCTATGGTAGAATTAGCTTCTAACCATAGTGTTTTGCCCACAAACCAGAGCGTCCTCCCCCTGATGTCACCAACATGCCTACATCACCTCTGGGTGATGTAGGCACATCGTGTTTATTTCTGGCTTCTTCCCTCCCCACGGGGGTAACTGGGAGAGGAGAGGAGTGCCCAAAACTGGGGGACCCCCGCCCACAACAGGGGATCTGGCAACCATAGCTGGGAGGGTGGGCTTCCTGGGTCAACTGGTCCCCGAGGTATAAGCCTGTGTCCCTCCTCCAGCTCCTTGCAGCCCGTTCCTGTCCATGCTCAAGCCCATGGGAACTCCTGTTTGAGGCAACCTGACTGGCCTTGCTTGCAGAAGACGGGATACGAACTCCTATGGGGACCAGACACTTCTCCCAATGGGGGTCGCGCCGGCAAAATATATGGGGAGGAAGGTGCTTGTCCTAAGCTGCGACTGCTGCCAGAGTTTCCTCATGCACCTCCCCCATATCCAGAAGAAGAAGGAGGAGGAGGAGGGCAGGAGGAGATTGGATTCATACCCCGCCCTTCACTACCCAAAGGCGTCTCAGAGCAGCTTACAAACTCCTTTCCCTTCCCCTCCCCATAACAGACACCCCTGTGAAGTAGGTGGGGCTGAGAGAGCTCTGAAAGAAATGGCTCTTTTTCAAGGACAGCTGTGCCAGAGCTTGTAACTGACCCAAGGTCACATCAGCAGGTGCAAGTGGAGGAGTGGGGAATCAAACCCGGTTCTCCCAGATTAGAGTCCGCGCACTTAACCACTACACCAAACTGGCTCTCCATATCAAGAAGAAGAAGAAGAAGAAGAAGAAGAAGAAGAAGAAGAAGAAGAAGAAGAAGAAGAAGAAGAAGAAGAAGAAGAAGAAGAAGAAGAAGAAGAGGAGGAGGAGGAGGAGGAGGAGGAGGAGGAGGAGGAGGGCAGGAGGGCAGGAGGAGATTGGATTTATACCCTGCCCTTCACTACCCAAAGGTGTCTCAGAGCGGCTGACAATCTCCTTTCCCTTCCCCTCCCCACAACAGACACCCTGGGAGGCAGGTGGGGCTGAGACAGCTCTGACAGGAACTGCTCTTTTTCAAGTACAGCTGTGCCAGAATGATGGCTTGCCCAAGGTCATCCAGCAGCTGCAAGTGGAGGAGTGGGGGAATCAAACCCGGTTCTGCCAGATTAGAGTCCGCTCACTTAACCACTACACCAAACTGGCTCTCTGTATGTATTGCCCCACTAACACGCCCCCCCTCCCCAGCAGCTATCCGGAGTAACTACGCGCAAGACAGAAGCAGAACAGTACAGCTTCAGTGACATTTTGAAGCCAGGATACAAGGGAAACGAGCTGCAAGGAAGCCAGGGATCACTTTATAGCTCTGGGATTTATGGATGTGTCTTTTTTAAAAAATAAAAAAAATCTTATCTGCTGCTCCCTGCCAGTCTATAAAAATCACTATAAAATGTGCAAAAGATTAGTGAAATGAATAGCCAAGAGGCTGAACTGTAACGATTCGGAGGATGCCGTCTTGGCCTCCGCTAGGAGGAAGAACAAGAACTGGCTCTCAGGTTTTAAAATATCAGTTTCAGGTGTCGTTACGGAGTGAAATTTAGTGTCGCTTTGGCTACGTGGCATTTCGGAAATTGGTGCACTGGAGGTCTGATGAGGACATGAATCTTGATCCGGTGGGGAAAAGTCATTGCAATTCAGTTCCTAATGACCCCTGGGGAGCCGTTGAGAAGCCGTTTGCAGGGGCGTTGTGGCTCTCCGGAGGCCTTAACTGTTAGCCGCCTATTGATATGCACGGGAAAAGTAACTGCTTCAGGCTGCCGTTCTAATGTATCTGAAAAAGTGTGCCTGAACACAAAAGCTCATACCTTGAATAAACCTTTGTTGGTCTTAAAGGTGCCCCCGGATTCTAAATTTGTTCTACTGCTTCAGGCGTTTCACCTAAGAGAGAGCTATTTTGAAGAAGGAGGTTGAGAAAGAAGTCCTTTTCTCCCTTTCTCACAATACAGGAACTCGTGGGCACTCCATGAAATTGCAGAGCGGTTGGGTTAGAACGGATAAAAAGAAGTCCTTCTTCACCCAAAGAGTGATTAACACATGGAATTCACTGCCACAGGAGGTGGTGGTGGCTACATGCATAGACGGCTTCAAGCGGGGATTAGATAAGCATATGGAGCAGAGGTCCATCAGTGGCTATTAGCCACACGCAGCAGCTCTGTAGAGAGGAGAACACTAAAATATTTATTAATTAATAAAGGAAGAGTACAGATATCAAGGTCTGGAACCCCTGAATACGCAACAGACTCTTCAAGTGTTACAAAATGTGATATAGCATTTTATATTTCATATGACATCAGAAAAACAAAGCATAACTGGGGCTATTTTGCGGGCAGGAACGCACAGGAACTGAGTTCCAGCTGGCTCCTGAGTTGGCCATGCCCAGCAGGAACTCATTAGCATAACAGGCCACACCCAACAGCAGAAACTCATTAGGATTGGCTACATTAGGGGTGTGTGGCCTAACATGCAAAGGAGTTCCCGCTCCAAAAAAAGCCCTGGGTTTTGACAACAAACAAGGTAAACAGAATAAAAAGCAAAAGGTGGGTGTGGCTGGATGACCACACTTCTGGTAACGTGGGGGTGTGGCCTAATAGGCTAATGAGTTTCTGCTGTTGAGTGTGGCCTATTATGCTAATGAGATCCTGCTGGGCTTTTTCTGCAAAAAAAGCCCTGAGCATAACTATTGGTTCCATCAAAATTCGTCACCTAATTCTAATTGGGCTAAGACTTGTGGGCCGGGTCTTCCCAAGCAAAGTTTTTTCTTTCTAGCTAAACAACAAACTCTTCTTCGACTTGGGCTGTGAAAGCTTCAAAAGTATCCCTATCAGCAAAATGGAAGTCAGAAATTAAACCATCCCTAAACTTATGGTAGCTGTGGTAGCTCAAGTGGTTAAGACGCTGAACTGCAGGCTGGAAGGTCGGTAGTTCAGCAGTTCGAGACCCAAGAGTGCTGCATGACGGAGTGAGCTCCCGTCTCTAGTTCCAGCTCCTGCCAACCTAGCAGTTTGAAAGCAAGAAATTGCAAGTAGATAAATAGGTACCACTTCGGTGGGAAGGTAACAGCGTTCCGTGCACCTTGGTGTTTAGTCATGCTGGCCACATGACCACGGAAACATCTTTGGACAGCGCTGGCTCTTCGGCTTTGAAATGGAGATGAGCACCACAACCCTAGAGTCGGATTCGACTGGCTTTCGAGCAAGGGAACCTTTACCTTTACTAAACTTATGGTATAAAAAGTTATGGAACTTATACCTAATGGAAAAAAATATCCGACACGATGAATCCAACAAAATCGAATAGCGAATATAGTGAATTTACAATGATACGGCTGCCGATCTTATCCCATCTATTTTCTCAAGGAACAATACGAGAGATAAATAGACACTCTTCATTTGTGGTAAAGGTTGATGTCAACACTAAGCTTATGAAAAATGCTCTGTTTTATGATGTTGTTTATGTATACTTATCCTGTAAACGGTTGCTTTTACTTGTTATTTGAAAATTTTGAAAACTGAATAAATTATATTAGGAAGAAAAGTAGCCATATTAGCTGACATAGTTACAGAGTGCCTAGTGTCCTGGCCCCACTGCTGGACCTCCTGATGGCACATGGTATATTTTGGCCGCTGCATGACACGGAGAGTGTTGGACTGGATGGGCCATTGGCCTGATTCAACATTGGCTTCTCTTATGTTCTTATTGTTCCCCATTTAGCTAGACTAAATGGCACATGCGCAGTTCCAGCTGCAAGCCCGTAGCTACAATGGGGCATTTCGGGGCCTGCCCCCCAACTTCCTGCCAAGGCCCCCTGACTTCCTTTCAGCCCACCCCCCAACTCTCTGGCAAGATGCAGCGGCCGCCATGAATTCCCCCATGCACCGTATCTCTCTCTGGGGCTGGCTGAAGCACATGAGTCACCTTTAATTGATTCAGCCAGTGCCCACTGAAGAATTAAAATGTCCCCCCCAACTTCGAAATTCCTGGCTACAGGCCTGTGCTGCTGGCCAGCCTTAGCAGAACAGCAAGTTAGGCCTTTATTTAATTCTCCCAAGCATGCATTTAAACAATAGTCATGAATGAGCCAAAGTTAATATCTCAATACATTCATGATGTTAGAATCATAAATAGCACTTAACAGATGTATTATGGGAGTGCTAAGTGCACCTACTGAGTTAAACCTGTTAGTCAGTGGCAGAGCACAAAGTGTTTCATAAACAGTGCGTACAACAACAGGGCATAACGCCATACAGTCCACCCTCCAAAGCAGCCACTGTTTGGTGTGGTGGTTAAGTGTGCGGACTCTTATCTGGGAGAACCGGGTTTGATTCCCCACTCCTCCACTTGCACCTGCTGATGTGACCTTGGGTCAGTCACAAGCTCTGGCACAGCTGTTCTCTCAAGGACAGTTTCTGTCAGAAGTTCTCTCAGCCCCGCCTACCTCACAGGGTGTCTGTTGTGGGGAGGGGAAGGGGAAGGAGTTTGTAAACCGCTCTGAGACGCCTTTGGGCAGTGAAGGGCAAGGGGTATAAATCCAAACTCTTCTCCTCCTCCTCCTCCTCCTCCTCCTCCTCCTCCTCCTCTTCTTCTTCTTCTTCTTCTTCTTCTTCTTCTTCTTCTTCTTCTTCTTCTTCTTCTTCTTCTTCTTCTTCTCTGTCTCCACAGGGGAGCTGATCTCTGTCATCGAGAGATCACTTGGAATTCTGGGAAATTCTCCAGGCCCCACCTGAATTAGCAGTTCTTCTGCAGCAGTACAGCAAGTGGGACCCTCGAGCTCTTCAGTTTCGGGCTTCTTGTTCCCAACACACCAAGGGTACCATGTGCCACCGGCCCCACACTGGAAGTCTGCAAAGCAGCCTATCCGGGCTCCAGATGGGCCTGAACCTCTCGAACCAAATCATCTCCCCCCCTCCAAAAATGTCTTTTAGCTGAACAGATATTGGCCCATCCGGGGCAGGAATCCACGCCCCTGATTAGCCAGGCCTTTCTCTAATGGAGCGTGCCATCTCCAACAGCGGCATCTTTTGCTCCTCATAAAAGCCAGCTGGCGGGCAGCCTGTGCCAGGACATGTAGACAGGTTGTTTGCAATAATTGCTACGTGGCTCCCTGGCACCGGCTGTCATGTCTGAGGGCACAGGAAGGACGGGAGAGAACCGGAGGCTCCTGAAAAGTCCCCGTAAGGACAGAAGTGGCATTTGAACGCCACTCCACGGGCGAACTGGATGGATTTGGTGCCATCTAGCGGACAGCCAAGGCCTGCCGGGCAGAGGAACCAAAGAAGATGTCCTTACCAGGAACCAGGAACAGATGATAACCAGGAATTAAGCTTGCCAGTCTTTTGATCTGTTAAAAAAAATTGTGTCCTCACTATTTTGCATGCTAATTTAACAAAGCACTCCTATATATACAACTATGGCACGTAATTCCATTTCATCGTCTGACAAAGTATGCGTGCCCTTTGTTGGTCTTAAAGGTGCCACTGGACTCTAACTTTGGTGTGAGAGCCAGTTTGGTGCAGTGGTTAAGTGCGCGGACTCTAATCCCAGAAGAATATGAAAATGAAAGATGGACGTTTTCAAGCGGAGGCTGGGCGACCATCTTTTGGGTATGTTGTCGGTATGTAGGGCTACCTTTCGGCTATGCTCCTGCAGAGTGCAGGGGGTTGGAAAAGATGATGATGAAGAAGAGATTGGATTTATACCCCGCCCTTCACTTGGAGTCTCAGAGCGGCTTACAAACTCCCTTCCCCTCCCCACAACAGACACCTGTGAGGTAGGTGGGGCTGAGAGAACTCTAACACAAACTGCTCTTTCAAGGACAGCTGTGCCAGAGCTTGTGACTGACCCAAGGTCACACCAGCAGGTGCAAGTGGAGGCGTGGGGAATCAAACCCAGTTCTCCCAGATTAGGGTCCGCACACGTAACCACTACACCAAGCTGGCTCTAGATGACCTGCAAGATTCCTTCCAACTCTAACATTCTATGATTCTATGATATTAAAGCCTTTTATAATCAAAACGGTGGGCTTCCTGATTGGAAAAAGGTTGCAGAGAAGGGACAAGTATGTGGCTCAAATAATACACTATTTGGAGAGAAGGAGGAGGAGGAGGAGATTGGATTTATACTCTGCCCTTCACTCAAGAGTCTCAGAGCAGCTTACAAACTCCTTTCCCTTCCCCTCCCCACAACAGACACCCTGTGAGGTAGGCAAGGCTGAGAGAGCTCTCTCAAAAACTGTCCTTATGTCTAGTGGCGGAGTGGGGAATCAAACCCGGTTCTCCCAGGTTAGAGTCTGCACACTTAACCACTACCAGGGCTTGTTTTTGTAGAAAAAGCCTAGCAGGAACTCATTAGCATAATAGGCCACACCCAACAGCAGGAACTCATCAGCATATTGGGCCACACCCCACGTTACCAGGAGTGTGGTCATCCAGCCACACCCACCTTTTGCTTCTTATTCTGTTGACCTTGTTTGTTGTCAAAACCCCAGGGCTTTTTTTGGAGCAGGGACTCCTTTGCATGTGAGGCCACACACCCCGGATGTAGCCAATCCTGATGAGTTTCTGCTGCTGGGTGTGGCCTGTTATGGTAATGAGTTCCTGCTGGGCGTGGCCAACTCCGGAGCCAGCCGGAACGCCGTTCCTGTGCGTTCCTGCCCAAAAATAGCCCTGACCACTACACCAAACTGTCTCTGAATCACAGACTCACCTGGGATGAAGGAGAAAAGAAAAGAAAAGCACAAAACTAGGCAGTTTCTGAGGGAAGTGGCCTCAGTCTTTCCTGTTGGCGTTCCTTATCGGAAAGTGCAACGAAAGGGAGACGTTGCAGAGCAACTTGTGATCCCCTACGCTTGTCGAAGGACGGCTCTAGCCGCCACTCTCAGTGGCTTCCTCTCTTGCGCCGCCTTCCGCCGCAGCGCACCCCTCTGCCCATAACCTGGCTGAATGTCCGCGCAGCCCTGCCTCAGTGTTCAAGGTCAGCGATCGCATCACGGTGATGTATCGCCCGAATGTTTCGTGCGCCACTCACCGGAACAACGAGCGCAAGTGGTTTGCGCTGAGCCGTCCGTCTCCTGATTCCCCTGTCCACATTTTTCAGGAGGAGGCTCACCTCCTCGCATAGCCGCTGGAAATAAGCGGTGCTCGATCATTCAAAAATGGTCCCATCACTCCTGGGCGAGTGTCATCTGTTGACGGTTACCAGCCCGGAAAGGATAGGCTGGAAGTGAAATAAATATAGATAACAGCTGCGTTTGGAGTAACGAAGCTCCGAAAGAAAGACAGAAGCTGGTGACGGATTTGCTAGAAATCCTTGTTGTGGGTAAAGTATCCTTCCCTGAAATGCCCCATTCCCATCAGCCACGCTCCGGAAGGTTGCCATAATCACCCTCTGCAAAGGGCCAGGGAAGCAGATACAGGCTGGGGCGGGGGACACACACAGTTCCAATAGTTCTTGATCTGGGCTGTGCCACCAGAGGCCTACTAAGCCCAGGGAGCCTGGCTAGCAGTAGGAGGGCTGAGGCCTTGGGAAGTTTTGGTGCCAATTCTGACCAATAGAGAAGAAGAGGGCTGGGGAATAAAAGAACTGGTGCCAGAGGAGAAGCTGTTCTTCTTCCCAGGGAACAGGGCCAGAAGGGGGGCTGCTGTGGGGAAGAAACCCTCATCCTGAGGGAAGGGCGAGTAGTCTAAGGCCACTGGAGATAGTGAGCGAGGGATAGTATATATTTAGACGTGTTAGGGCATTTGATTTCTTTTCTTTTCACCCACTTACTATCATTATTCCTGCACCTTGTTTGTTTGACCTCCTATAAAATAAACCAATTTCATTGTTCACTCTGCCTGGTCCTCATGCTCATTTCAGCTAAAAGGGAGGTCTAAAGGCCTGGGAGGGTTCTCTGGGCCTTCTCAGAGGAGCCTGGAACCAGAGTGGTGGCAGCGTCAGGTGACACCCCACTTGAGCCGTGACAGGGCCTAAGGTAGTGTTGTCAAGCTCCATGTGGTGGCTGGAGCTTTCTTGCTTTTACAACTTATCTCCAGGCGACAGATAAGTGGCACCTTTAAGACCAACAAAAATTAATTCAAGGTATGAGCTTACTTAAGTTTTTCAAACAAGTTTGTCTTTCAGATAAGACCAAAATTTGTTTTTTCAGATAAGACTGAAATCAAAGATAAGTTGGTGAAAAAAAGTTCCAGTGACCAGCAATCTGGGAGACTATACCTGACATCGGCCCATTTATTTATATATCTAAGTCTCAACAGTCCCCTCTGTGTGCAGATACTTATTTCCCAGATAGGGGGCACACTCTCCCCCAACAGGGTTTTCTACAGACTCAAGGGACTTCATGGGTTTGCAAAAATATCCAAAAAGTTAAAAAAAACAAATAAACCTCAGGGAGGGTTGAATCCCACTCCCAATACCTTTTGAAATGGTCGCTGCAGGAATCTACTCCAGATCCCACTGTATCCACAGTGATAGATTGGCTGATAGCTGGGGGCAGGGGGAAGGAAGCAAAAGCAGGACTGGAGCTGGGATTGGGGAGGATTCCTCCTGCACTATGAATGGCTAAATAGCAGGGGGGTTGGAGCTGGCCCTGGGACTAGAATTGTCCATTCCAGGTTGGGAAGTTCCTGGGAATTCTGTGGTAAAGTCTGAGGAGTGCAGAGTTTGGGAAGAGGAGGGGTCTCAGCTGGACATAAATGCCACAGAGTCCACCCATTTTCTGCAGGGGAACAGATCTCTGTTCTGTCTGGAGTTCACTTGTCACTCTGGGGGATCTCCTGGTCCCACCTGGAGGCTAGTAAACCTAGGCCTAGCAGCACCCTCTGGAGACTTGATACCACCTGACTTGCATGATTAACTAAGCCTGGCTGCTTGCTCCTGTTCAACAGCAGCCACCCTATGAAAGCCAGCGTATCATAATGGTCAGAGCTTCAGAGTGGGTTTTGTGAGACCCAGGTTTAGATCCTCATCTTGCTGTGGAGGCTCACTGGGTGATTTTGGACCAGACATACCTTTGGCCTAACCTACCTTATAGGGTTGTTGTGTGGATAAAAAGGAGGAGAGAATAATGTAGTCCCCACTGTGGAGAAAGACCATAGTTTGGTGTAGTAGTTAAGAGCATGGACTCTAGTCTGGGAGAACCAGGTTTGATTTCCCACTCCTCCACATGCAGCTTCTGGCGTGACCTTGGGTCAGTCACTAGTTCTTTTAGAGCTGTTCTCTCAAGGGCAGTCCTCAGTCAGAGCTCTCTCAGCCCCACCTTCTTCACAGGGTGTCTGTTGTGGGGGGGAAGGGGAAGGAGATTGGAAACCAGTCTGAGACTTCTTCGGGTAGTGAATGGTGGGGTATAAATTCAATTGCTTCTTCTCCTCCTCCTCAGTAGAAGCTGCAGGGGGGAAAGGAGATGGACAGCTGAAGACAGAGGGGCAGATAAAAGTAGGCTGGCTGTTGGGTGTGAAGAATATAGGGATGCCAACTCCAGGTTGGGAAATTCCTTGATATTTGAGGGGTGGAGCCTGGGGTTGGTGGGGACTGAGGCAGGGAGGGACTTCAGACAGATATAATGCCATAGACTCCACCCTCCAAAGCAGTCATTTCCTCCAGGGAGCTAATGTTGCCAACCTCCAGATGAGGGCTGGAGATCGGCTGGAATTACAATTGATCTCCGGATGACACAGGTCAGTTCCCCCAGAGAAAATGGCTGCTTTAAAGGGTGGAGTTTATGGCATTATACTGCTGCTGAGGTCACTTCCAAGCTCAAACCTCATCCTCCCAAGGCTCCACCCCCAAATCTCCAGGAATTTCCCAACTTGGAGCTGGTAACCCTAAGAGGAACTGAGCTCTGTATTTGGGCAATGGTTGTGATTCCTGGAGCTGCCACTGCTGCTGTGTGTGGGGCGGGAGGAAGTAGGTGGAAGGCCAGGAGAGTGATGGGGTGAGGGCAGAAAGGAAGTGATGGGCAAGGAGGGGAGAGAAAGAGTAAGAAAAGGGGTGACAGGAAGGAGAAAGAGTGTGAGAGAAGTAGGGGTAGAGGGGAAGAAGCAGAGGTGGGGGAAAGGGTTAGCCACTCCCGTAAATTTCTTGTGGGTCCCCACTTGCTGGACTTAACAGAGATACAGGCGTCTTATCTCACTATACATACTAAGTCACTCAGTTCTCACATACCCAGAAATCTATTGGTCTTAAAGGTGCCACTGGATTTAAATTTATTTCCCACATCTGTTGTTAAGTCCTTCATTAGCTGTATATCAACTTACTGCTAGTCACATGTCTTACCAAATGTGCTATTCCAATCTCAGCTGTGTTTATTGCTCAGTTACTTCGGCATCTTGACTCTAATTAGCTCTTCCTGGCAACTAAACCCCACCACCACCTATATGTAATATTCGAGGAAATCTATTTCTTTAGTTGCTGTAGATTTTCCGGGTTGTGTGGCCATGGTCTTGGTATTGTAGGACCTGACGTTTCGCCAGTAGCTGTGACTGGCATCCTCAGAGGTATAACACAGAAAGATGGAGTGCTCCCCGTGTCAAGGTGAGCAGAAAAATGGTAGGCGGGTAATTTAGCTCTACTCAGGAAGGTGGGGTAGAGCTGAGTCATTATCTTGTAGGAGTTCCCCAGGCTATGAACATGCTAATGGAGGAGCTTTCCATTCTCCAGTTCCATTCACCAGTTTGGTGTAGTGATTAAGTGCGCGGACTCTAATCTGGGAGAATTGGGTTTGATTCCCCACTCTTCCACTTGCACCTGCTGGATGACCTTGGGCAAGCCACAGTTCTGTCAAGAGCTGTCCTTGAAAAAGAGCAGTTTCTGTCAGAGCTCTCTCAGCCCCACCTATCTCACAGGGTGTCTGTTGTGGGGAGGGGAAGGGAAAGGAGTTTGTAAACTGCTCTGAGACTCCAAGAGAAGGGCGGGGTATAAATCCAATCTCTTCTTCTTCTCTTCTTTCCTGAGGAGGTTCTTTTGTATATTGTTTCCTGAGTAGATTTCCTGTTTCCTGAGGAGGTTCTTTTGTATGTGGATTGGCTGTTGAAATTCTAATCTTATCTGTAGTGCTATTGTCAGCTGTAGAGCATTTTGTGTTTTTCAGGACAGGAAACCATGCCCTATGTATTTTTAAACTCTCTTCTTTCCTGTTGAAATTGTGTTTATGTTTATGGATTTCAATGGCTTCCCTGTGTAATCTGTCTTCCCTGTGTAATCTATGAATTTCTTTTTTTTTAAGCGTCCCTAAAAGAGGCATTTTTATTATTTTTTTTAGACGACAACATTACAACATTACGCTACATAACATACAATACAGTTACACTACACAAAGGACACAACATACAACATTTAACATTCGCGGGGGGATACAGTTTCTATAACAATCCATCCCTTTGAATTTCCTCCTACCTTGCCGCCCTTGTTACTAGTTCTCTTTTACTTCTGTAATCTATGAATTTCAATGGCTTCCCTGTGTAATCTGTCTTCCCTGTGTAATCTATGAATTTCAATGGCTTCCCTGTGTAATTTGGGTTGCCAGTTTCTGGTGCACAAGCCGTGCCTGTGTGACCCCTTAGATGAATTTGGAATCACACAGTCGGAGTCCAACGAGTTAGATGAATATCTGTTTAATGCATTAAAACAGGGAATACAGGGCAGAGTGCCTGAGCACTTAGCAATTCCAAAACTGTATTCTGCCATTACCAGGAAGGGCAGAAGGTCTTATACCCCAAATGACATCACATATAGTTTATACATTAAAGAATCTCTAGTTGGTACCAAGCAGTTAACATCATACAAGCATAATTTGACTCAGTGCGTCTCCTGGTGGTGTCAGGAGTTACACTTGTTTATGTGGTCTTTAGAACACTGGGAACCTTCAAGAACACTCGGTTCCGTTTCTGACCTGCATATGGAGAGCTAGCTGATAAAAAAATATGAATCACAGTAGACTTCGCTCTCAGTGGCCTTGCAACTCCTAAATAACATTCCATTCTCATTGCACCCTAATTCTATCCCCAGAGGCCTCTAATAAGGCTTTTTGTTAATATATATATATATAGCTTTATGTACAAAAGTTGCAGTTATAAAATATATTCTACTATCAGCTTCTCTAATCAGAAGACTGTAGGCTACAGACCAAGATCTGGATCTATTATAATTAAATTTCTGAAGGCCCAGTGACGGCTGTCAATATATAAACATGTCAGAACCCACATTCAGAAATCACATCCGTTTCTCCCTTGTCCTACAATAAGGGTGGGTGGGGGTCTTCCCCCGCTTTTTGAGCCCCCGGAATCTTTGGAGGGTGGACTCGGCACACTGCGAGAGTGAGAGTTTTCTGTGGGAGTGAAAACTGCTCCTTTCTGTACACCCAACTAAGAACATGGAAGGAGGGAGGGGGGATTTTGTGCAAGGGGGCCTCTCTGCTCTCTCTTGGGCCAATTTCTCCATCCCTAACATAACCACAGAACTTTCAGGAGGAAAGTATTTCCCCGTGTCAGTTGGCATGACCAAACAGCCAGTTCTGCTTTACGCGGAAAACACGCCCAGGTGGATCTGCAACTTCTCGTGTTCCAGGAAAGCTATTTGGGAGGAAGGGGAAGAAAGGCTGATCATTAATTATGGCAATGCAAAGTTGCTCGCGTTTGGCGGGAGTCCCAGATCCTCTGTGTTTTGCATTAACCGTCATGTATCTGAGTAGTTTTAAAGAGAGTAAGAATGCAATACAAGAACTCTCGTGGGCACTCCAGGAAATTGCTGAGCGGTCGGGTTAGAACTGATAAAAGGAAGTCCTTCCTCACCCAAAGAGTGATTAACCCATGGAATTCACTGCCACAGGAGGTGGTGGCGGCTACAAGCATGGACGGCTTCAAGAGGGAATTAGATAAACGTATGGAGCAGAGGTCCATCAGTGGCTATGAGCCACAAGGTATAGATAGGGACTTTGGTGCAAGCAAGTGAGGCTCTGTATTCTTGGTGCTGGGGGGAGGTCAGCAGTGGGAGGGCTTCTAGTGTGGGGGGAGGATGGGTGGGTGGGTGGTGGAGACATGTTTCACTGTTCTGGAATGCAGGAGTAACAGCGAGTCTCCAGGCACCTTAATTTACTGTGTCTGTTCAGCTCCTTATCAACACACCTGACCTTGGGTCCCAGGCCTCTTTGGCATCAGAGGATATACTGGTGTCGGTGTTGTCTTTTCTGCTTTGCCGCGCACACGTAATGTAACCATTGGCTTGTAGTTGGGGGGGGGGTATTTCAAATGGGCTATAATTGATGCTGTTCTGTATTAACCGGCACCACTGACAAAGTACTTGTTTATACAGCTCTATGCTTAGTCTTTAATAAACGCTATCTTCTTATGAAGCCTGGTGTTTGACTGACTATCTGGAGAACTTGACACTGGGACAGAGGTCAGACTGACCGGCCTCCTCCTTTTTTGAAAAATTGGGACAACATTTGCCTCCTCCTGTCTTGTGGCGCATCTCCCATCCCGTCCTGTTCATCCACATTCACTTCCTGGGTCCCCTGCCGTGCTTCCATCTTGCTGGGACGGGGACGGCTTGAGCTTGCAAGAGCTCTCTTGTTTCAGGAGAGCCCCCCCTCCTTTCCCTCCCGGCAGTCTTGCCCATGGAATGACTCCCATCATGCCTCTGAGTTCTGTAAAGTCTGCCCTACAAAAATCTCCAGCTACAAACTTCCTTGCTGCCCCCCACAGCAACAGGAATTCAGGGAGGACCTGGTTTGTGGAATTCTAGTGGCCGGGGCCCTGCCTGGAACCCCAGAACCCACCGAGGGTTCCCTCTGGGATGAAGGGGGCTGGCCAGAGATCAGAAGACTTCATGAAAGAGAGACTCAGAGGGAACAGATGCTGCAAACGAGATCTATTTATTGAGCCTTACAATCATATGTGAATCTTAAAGCAAAGCAGACCAAACCACCATCCCCAATATGTAAAATCTGTGTTCCCAAATAATAAGTAAAGGAATGCATTCGGGCCACCCACCAAGGACCCACCAGATCTGTGGGGTGGTTGGTGTGTAGCAACTAATCATGAGAGAACAAGCCATACATATACCTTGCTAGCCACATATAGCTGTCAATCAGGAATATGATGAAAATATGACCCTGCTCATAATCTGTGAGGTCAAGAAACTCCAGAGGTCAAGGGACTCCTGTGTCAAGGCAGTGCCAGGGTGCCACATACCCGGATACCCCAATGTTGGGACTTCGAGGTTGGCTCCATGACTCGTGGAATGTAAGCAATGCTTGTGGGTGAAGGGCAAAGGTGAAGCAATGCTTTTGGAAGGAAAATATGCTTGGCGAGAGGCATATGGAGAAAGCTCATCATGCAAAGCCTTCTGGGATTGAAAACCAAGCAGAGAGGCAAAAACTGATTCACACTGCTAGACAGAAACATAACTGCAAACAGAGAATACAATGCACCGATGCCTCTCGATTGAGCAAAGCCAGGTCAGGCCCGTAAGCTGTGGGAGGGAGTCTGGTCTCTGGACTCTGGAATGTGTTCATGCCGGTTGAGAGGGGTCTGGTTCTGCATTACTGTCCTAGAAATCCTATAAAAAGAGAAGAATGTTAGCTGCAAAACAGAAACGCAAAACAGAACCGAGAGTCTAGAGGTGGCTTCAGAGGGCAGCTGTGTTGGTCTGCAGCAGAATTTAGTAGTGCTTTCGAGGTGGGGCTACTGTGGCTCAAGTGGTTCAGACGCTGAACTGCAGGCTGGAAGGTTGGTAGTTTGGCAGTTTGAGACCCGAGTGCCACATGATGGGAGTGAGCGCCCGTCTCTGGCCCCAGCTCCTGCCAACCTAGCAGTTTGAAAGCAAGAAATTGCAAGTAGATAAATAGGTACTGCTTCGATGGGAAGGTGACAGTGTCTAGTTATGCTGGAGAAGTCTTTGGACAGCGCTGGCTCTTCGGGTTGGAAACGGAGATGAGCACTGCACCCCTAGAGTCGGATTCGACTGGCTTTTGAGCAAGGGAAACCTTTACCTTTTTACCTTTAGTCCTTTAGAGTCCAATGAGATCTGGGGGGTATGACCCCACCCTCACCCCAAATCTTGTTGACCTCTGAAGAGCCGGGAAGAAGTTGTAGCCAGCAGTGCTGAAGACTTTCAGCCAGGCATTGGGAAACTCTGCCGCTGGGACAGCCCTTATCCTCTCCTCTCCAGAAGGAGCCCTCCCAGTCAGGTGAACTCTACCGCATAATGCGGGGCTTTTTCACCACTGCAGGAGACACAGGGCAAGACCCGGACCACTCTGCAACACAGGCTAGGTTAGAGGGCAACTGGGAAGGTGGTCAGCCAGAGGGCAACTGTCCAGGAGGAATGCTACACGTGCTGTTTCGTGCTCCTGCTGAGAGCTGGGGGCAGGGCTTGCCGCCACCTGTGCTTCTAACTGCCGGAGCTCTGCTCCTGCGCGCTCCTGCTCCAAATGACCCCTGATTTCATCCCAATAGATGGCTGCCAGGAGCCAAATGGTCTATTGTTTTCTTCCTCGAGCTCACCCTTCTCTAGCAACCCCGTGTGGCAAAGGAACTGTCTCAATACATAACACCTGTCGTCTGCCACTGGGAGAAGACCTTTTTCATTTGGACCGGTCTTCCCTCAGTGACACCCCCCCTCCTTCCTGCACTTTGTTTCAGTTGCTGATTCTTTTAAAATTATTATTTACGTATATTAGTCTAGGATGTGGGGTAGTGTTGGGGCAGGGGACACAACACATCAGTTCCCCTGCAGCAAGATGCTACTCGGGAGGGTGGACTCGATGGCATTCTATTCTGCTCAGGCCCCTGCCCTCCTCATGCTCCACCCCCAAAACTCCAGGAATTTCCCCAACTTGGAGCCGGCTCTCCTGGGCCTGCCCACGACTGTCCCCCGTGCTCCTTTAACACATGTTGTTATGTATTGTGCATACATTCAGTAATTTCTGAGCTTCAACCAGAACTCCATAGAAGGCTGGTATCATAAAATACACGTTCTGATTGGCTACTCTGCGCAGTAGGCCAATCAGAGCCTAGGAGAAGTTTTGGAGGGAACAGCAATCATTGGCCTTTATGTGAGAGTTATGATTGGTTATTAACTCACTAGGGGGCGGGGTTATCCAAGCCCGGAAAGTTTAAAAGAGAGCTTCTTGCTCTGTGTGGGTTGCTGCTGTTTGTCGTGTTCCAATAAAGCTGAAATCACTTATTAAGAGCTGACTGAAGTCTATACTTAACACGTCTTTCGTTTTTGCACCTGCGAAGAAGGGAAAAGTAAAAGTTGAAGTTGGCACTCTCATCATGTGGGGATAAAAGGCCAGCTTGTTCACTCTCATCCAAGCCTTATTTTGTAAGCTGCCTCGGGCAGGTTCCCGGGAATAACTACATTTATGGCTTGCAATTACCTTAGGCGTAAGCCCTCATTATAAAGGGCAAGGGCACTCTGAACAAAACACAACCTTTGTGCCTCATTTGGGGAGGGTCAGTCTAATTCATACATGGTTTGGTAAGAAGCACATTTGGTACAAGGCAACAGTGACCATCATTTTTATAGTTAGACTAGGAGCCAAGCTTGTTGTAGAAGGAATACAATGGGCCCCAGAAAGACGTGACACCAGGCCACCGGCTCCATGCGCACTGAGGCTAAGACGCTGGGCGGTGCTTTGGTGGGCGGGGTGATGGCCAGGCAGGCAGCAACGCAGCCAGTGGGTAGAGACGCCGCTTGAGTGACACACTAGCGAGCCAACTGATTTGGGAGCATGTGGAAGAGTCCATGACCAAAACAGCATTATATATAAGGAGAGATTTGAGTCCAGGTCGGAGCATCTTAGAGATCAACAAGAGTTTCAGGGTAGAAGCTTTCGAGAGACAAAGCTCCCTAGATCAGACACAGCAGAGCAGAAATGGAGATCTGAGTTCTTTTTTCCTGGTCAGAAGGCAGGAGGGGTGTTGTAAAGAATGCCTGGAAAGGATAGAGGGTTGCCAGGTCTGGTTTGGAAAATATCTGGAGACTTTGGGGGGTGGATCCAGGAGAGGGTGGGGTTCGGGGAGGGGAGGGGCCTCAGCATGGGAAAATGCCACAGAGTCCACCCTTCATAGCAGCCATTTTCTCCTCCAGGGGAGCTGATCTCTGTCAGCTGGAGATCACTTGTCAAAGCGAGAGATTTACAGGCCCCACCTGGAGGCTGGCAACCCTAAAAGGGTACCAAGGTACCGTGCATATTGCAATAATCGCCTTGATTACAGCAGAGGGGAAATACCTGGGGGCCGGAAATTGGCATCTGTTGTGACCTAAGAATCTGATGTCCCATTCAGCCCCGGGGTGTGGGGTCTGTGTGAGTCCATTGTTCTGAACTTGTGAATTAACGGGTATTCAGCAATTTCACATTGTAATTCCCCTTTGAAACTTCTTTGTCTGAGGACTGCCACTCTTAGGTCAGCAACGGAGTGACCCGGAAGATTAAAACGTTCTCGTTTGGTGCCAGGCCTGGACTCCATTTCCAGACTCAAGTCTTTCTCCCGCACTTTGGGGAACAGGGTTCAGGCGGAAGCAAGCCCTGGGCCCCCCTTTCACACTCACCTCTACCTGCGTCCACAGATGAGCTGACATTCCTCAAGAGTTTTAAAGTTGTTTGCATTCCCGCTGCAGCCACCGTAAATGAATTTCTCACAGCGCCGGGTCATTGAATTATAGAAGAAACGGGGTTTGTACGCTTTGCAGGGTCCCACGACCTTGGGGAGGGAACAAAGACCTGTGGAACAAAATGCTTGTTATTGCAGAGATGCCAAAGCCTTTGTCCCATGTGCTGGTGGGCTTTGATCACAAGGAGTCTTAGGGTACATCTCATTAGGTTTTTGTTGTTTTTTTTTTAAGATGAGAGAACCTCCCAACCATTTTGAGGCTAAGGAGCTCTCCCCCCTGCCCTGCCTCCAAAATTGAAGCTCTGGCTATAGAACATAAGACGATCCCTGCTGGATCAGACCAGGGGTCCCTCTAATCCAGCACAGGGGCCAATCAGTTCCTCTGGAGGACCAGCAACAGGGCAGGGAGGCCAAGGCCTTCAAGAAGGAAGGAAGGAAGGAAGGAAGGAAGGAAGGAAGGAAGGAAGGAAGGAAGGAAGGAAGGAAGGAAGGAAGGAAGGAAGGAAGGATGGACGGACGGACGGACGGACGGACAGACAGAAAGAAAGAAGAGATTGGACTTATACCCTGCCCTTCACTCAGCGTTTCAGAGCAGTTTACAATCCCCTTCCCTTCCTCTCCCCACAACAGACACCCTATGAGGTAGGTGTGGCTGGGAGAGCTCTTTCAAGAGCAGCTCTGAGAGAACTATGGCTTGCCCAAGCTCATCCATTAGCTGCATGTGAAGGAGCAGGTAATCAAATCCAGTTCTCTCAGATTAGAATCCATGCGATTAATCGCTACACCGAAAAAAAGACAAGAAAAGCCCTTCTGGATCACAGCAGTGGTTCATCTAGTCCAGCACTCAAACATGTGGACAAGGGGGACCCAATAGATGTTGTTTAACTTGACTTCCAGAAAGCTTTTGATAAAGTTCCTCGTCAGGCTCCTAAGCAAGCTCAAAAATCGCGGGATAAAAGGACAAGTCCTCTTGTCGATCAAAAACTGGCTTATAAATAGGAAACAGAGAGTGAGTATAAATGGGAAACTTTCTCAGTGGAGGACGGTAAGCAGTGGGGTACCACAGGGATCAGTACTCGGTCCGATGCTTTTTAACTTGTTCATTAATGATTTGGAGTTGGGAGTAAGCAGTGAAGTGGCTAAATTTGCAGATGACACGAAGTTGTTCCGGGTGGTGAAAACCAGGGAGGAGTGTGAGGCACTCCAAAGGGATCTGTCGAGGATGGGTGAGTGGGCGTCAACGTGGCAAATGGGGTTCAGTGTGGCCAAGTGCAAAGTGATGCACATTGGAGCCAAAAATCCTAAATATAAATACACATTGATGGGGTCTGGACTGGCAGAGACTGAACAAGAGAGAGATCTGGGAGTCGTAGCAGAGAACTCACTGAAAATGTCTAGACAGTGTGTAGCTGCAATAAAGAAGGCCACCGCTATGCTGGGGATTATTAGGAAGGGAACTGAAAACAGATCAGCCAATATCATCATGCCCCTGTATAAATCAACCTGTGAGCATAAGAGCAAACATAAGAACATAAGAGAAGCCAATGTTGAATCAGGCCAATGGCCCATCTAGTCCAACACTCTGTCACACAGCGGCCACAATATACCAGGTGCCATCAGGAGGTCCAGCAGTGGGGCCAGGACACTAGAAGCCCTCCCACTGCTGCCCCCTCCAGCACCAAGAACAGAGTGCATCACCTGCCCCACACTGAGAGTTCCCATCTATACCCTGTGGCTAATAGCCACTGATGGACTTCTGCTCCATATGTTTATCTATGTTTATCCGCAGGGGCGGATGAAGGCTCCCTGGTGCCCTATAAGCAGCACTGACCCATCTTGGTGCCCCCCTCCTTTCCACACTGACCCTGTCCATTTCAGTGGTTGACCTCTCTGGCCAGATATACAATGCAGGTTGCAGCAATACAAGAATTTATTCCTATGATAGCACAATACACTGTACAAACTAAGCCGAGCTTTGGCGACATAAAGTTTGGCTACATAAATGCATCATTTCATTCGTTGTTTTTTCTTTTCACCCTTTCCCCAACTTTAAGAACATAAGAACATAAGAGGAGCCAATGTTGAATCAGGCCAATGGCCCATCTAGTCCAACACTCTGTCACACAGCGGCCAAAATATACCAGGTGTCATCAGGAGGTCCAGTAGTGGGGCCAGGACACCAGAAGCCCTCCCACTGTTGCCCCCTCCAGCACCAGTAATAGAGTGCATCACCTGCCCCAGACTGAGAATTCCCATCTATACCCTGTGGCTAATAGCAACTTTGTGGTGCCCCTTCTGGCCCTGGTGCCCTAAGCACATGCTAAGTCTGCTTAACACAATGCTTTATATTTTTCTGCATCTAGAGAAGGATTGGGGGTGCAGAGTTGTGTATAGATGCAAAGGAAGTTTGGGAATTTGCCCATAGAACTAAAAGGGTGGGATCATAGCTGGAACTACACCTGGCTCTATACCAGCCCTCTGGGGTGATTGTACTCTAGGGACTGCGAGCAAAGGGTGCCTGGGCAGAGAGAGGAGAAGGAGTCTCTTACCTGAACGCTTCTGAGCAGAGACCAGAGTCAGCGCAGCCAAGAAAGCAAGGAGCCCCAGGAGGAGGAGACGGTATCCCAACTGCATGATTGACAGGCTGGAGAGTCCGCGGCTAGCCAGTCCAGCAGTTCACTTTATTATATACTGCTCTAGCAAAACAGGTTCTGCGGAGGGGATTTCAGAAGCAGCAGGTCGAGGAAGCGGGGAGAAGCGGTGGAAACGGCTCTCTCCCGTTTCTAGTGTAATGATGGATTTCTAAATTCTGTGGTTCCAAGAATTGCTGGCCTGCCCCACTTGACATTGGGCCATTCCACATTCTCATTTTCCATGTTTGTGTGTTCCGGTTTCCTTGGGGATGGGGCGGTTTCTGTTCCACACCCATTTTGCTCTCTCCAGTGCTTGATTGTGCCTGTTTATGTCTAGCATAAAACCCTGCGGGAACTTAACAGACGATAAAAATAAGTCGTTGTAGATTTTCCGGGCTGTACGGCCGTGGTCTTGGCATTGTACGACCTGACGTTCTGCCAGCTGCTGCGACTGGCATCCTCAGAGGCAGTGGCAGATTAACCATTAAGCAGACTAAGCACGTGCTAGGGCGCCAGGGCCAAAGGGGCACCACAAAGTTAAGGAAAGGGTGAAAAGAAAAGAAAAAGAATGAAGATCTGTAAAAATAAAAAATTATATATATAAAACTAGTGCAAATTGATCATGGTGCACCCTAGGATATTTTTAACATTAATGGTCACCAGCTGCACAACGGAGAGGTCCTTCTCACAACTGAAACGTGTTAAAACCCCAAATAGATCAGTCATGCTTCAAGAAAGACTCAACTCACTGTGTATATTGACAACTGAAGCAGGCATTCTGAGAAGTATTAATTTCGAGGATGTCAGCAGTGATTTTGCGGAAATGAAATGCAGAAACATGCCTTTCAGGTCATGAATATTGGAACTTTGATACATTTAACTTGTGAAATATTAAAATAGAGGTTGCGTTGCATTTTTGTAGAGCTTTATGTCGCCAAAGCTTGGCTTAGTTCGTACAGTCTATTGTGTTATCATAGGAATAAATTTTTGTATTGCTGCAACCTGCATTGCGTATCTGGTCAGAGTAGGTAAAGGTAAAGGTCTCCCTTGCTCGAAAGCCAGTCGAATCCGACTCTAGGGTTGCGGTGCTCATCTCCGTTTCAAAGCCGAAGAGCCAGCGCTGTCCGAAGACGTTTCCGTGGTCATGTGGCCGGCATGACTAAACACCAAGGCGCACGGAACGCTGTTGCCTTCCCACCGAAGTGGTACCTATTTATCTACTTGCAATTTCTTGCTTTCGAACT
Source organism: Gekko gecko (assembly GCA_029375565.1). Classification (NCBI taxonomy): domain Eukaryota; kingdom Metazoa; phylum Chordata; class Lepidosauria; order Squamata; family Gekkonidae; genus Gekko; species Gekko gecko. The sequence continues at coordinate 2,978 of JAPDNY010000136.1, read as the reverse complement.
GCTAGGCTGGCAGGAATGGTCAGACTGGTCAGCCACTAAAATGGACTGGGGGTCAGTGTGGAAAGGAGGGGGGCACCGAGATGGGTCAGTGCTTAGGGCACCAGTGAGCCTTAATCCGCCCCTGCTCAGAGGTATAACACAGAAAGATGGAGTACTCTCTGTGTCATGGTGAGAAGAAAAAGGGTAGGCAGGTAATTTATATCTACTCAGGAAGGTGGGGTAGGGCTGAGTCCCCCAGGCTGTGAATATGCTAATGAAGGAGCTTTCCTGAGGAGGTTCTTTTGCATATGGATTAGTTGTTTAAGAACATAAGAGAAGCCAATGTTGGATCAGGCCAATGGCCCATCCACTCCAACACTCTATCACACAGTGGCCAAAAATACCAGGTGCCATCAGGAGGTCCAGCAGTGGGGCCAGGACACTAGAAGCCCTCCCACTGTTGAACCACCCCCAGCACCAAGAATAGAGGGCATCACCTGCCCCAGACTGAGAGTTCCTATCTATCCCTTGTGGCTAATAGCCACCGATAGACTTCTGCTCCAGATGTTTATCTAATTCCCTCTTGAAACCGTCCATGCTTGTAGCTGCCACCACCTCCTGTGGCGGTGAATTCCATGTTTCCTGAGGAGGTTGACTCAGCCGTGTCACAAGTCGAGAGGAGCAGTTCCTTTCCATTATTGCTCCACCGGACATTCTTTCTGCTCTGTGTCCCGCTCATTAATTCCACAGCAACTGGAAGAATTTCTAAAATTCATTTCAGTGTGGAAATACGTAGAGATCTGCAGGTGCAGTTTCTTCAGTTCATTTGACTGTGTACACATTCTGTACACACAGAAAACAAAGAGTCAGGGAGAAAGAATTACTGAAATGTTTTCCAGGAGTCAGTCGGGATCCGAATTCTTCGGATTCATGGGATGCCGAAGTTTGCACGGCGGTCAGTCAAAGTGCCGAGTGCAATTTCCAAACATTCTGGTGAGAGCGGCGTTCTTGAAAGATTCCCTTCCTCAAAGGACAGTGTTGTTGCAGGAGAGTTGAAAAATCAAGGGTGTTGAATTGAAAAGTCTCAGGATCAAAATGCTAGTTCTCCTGACCAGTGTTGCCTCTAAGCTGAGTGAGTGTGAGCTAGCTCACAGTTTTTCAGCCTCCAGCTCATACATTTTTGTCTTAGCTCAGGAAGGAGGGCTCCGGAGCAGACTAATTTATGCAGTAAACAGTGTTCCCTCTAAGATGAGTTAGTGTGGGCTAGCTCACAGTTTTTCAGCCTCCAGCCCACAGATTTTTGTCTCAGCTCAGGAAGGAGGGCTCCAGAGCAGACTAATTTATGCAGTAAACAGTGTTCCCTCTAAGGTGAGTTAGTGTGGGCTAGCTCACAGTTTTTCAGCCTCCAGCCCACAGATTTTTGTCTTAGCTCAGGAAGGACGGGCTCCAGAGCCAAACTCATTGATGCAGGCAGCCAAATCGCTCACTCACAACTTTAATGCCAGTGGCTCACAGAGTAAAATTTTTGCTCACAAGACTCCACAGCTTAGAGGGAACGTCCTGACTGGAAAAGGTTGCAGAGAGAAAAGATAAATACAGGCAGAATAACAAGAGTATTTGGAAAGAAACCACAGGCCTACTCCGGATGAGGTAATGAAGGATGAAAATAGACTGTAGTTGAAAGAGTGGCCGATACTTCTTGTTGGGCTAAGTTCTTTCTATTTTTAATATTTATTTATTTACAAAGTTTGTGTCCTGTTTTTCTGCTCTTGTTAAGCGCCACCAAGGCAGCTGTAGAAAACTACAATGAAAAGGAGTAGACATGGAATAATTAATGGTGACCTGGTGGTAGAAAGTGCCGCCAAGTGGCTGCCAACTTATGGGGACCCCATATGGTTTTCAACACTAGACACATACGGAGGTTGGTTGCCATTGCAACCTTGGACTTCCTTGGTGGTCTCCCATCCAAGTGCCGGTTTTGACCTTTAAAGCCCTATATGGCCGGGGGCCTGCCTACCTGAGGGACCGCCTGTCCCCACAAGTTCCCCAGAGAGCACTGAAGTCGGGGATTCAAAACCGCCTGACTGTCCCTGGCCCAAAGGATGCTAGACTGGCCGTCACCAGAGCCAGGGCCTTCTCCATGAAAATGTCTAGACAGTGTGTAGCTGCAATAAAGAAGGCCAACGCTATGCTGGGGATTATTAGGAAGGGAATTGAAAACAAATCAGCCAGTATCATCATGCCCCTGTATAAACCATTGGTGCGACCTCATTTGGAATACTGTGTACAGTTCTGGTCACCACATCTCAAAAAGGATATTATAGCATTGGGAAAAGTGCAGAGAAGGGCAACTAGAATGATAAGAGGGTTGGAACACCTTCCCTATGAAGAAAGGTTAAAACGCTTGGGGCTCTTCAGCTTGGAGAAACGATGGCTGAGGGGTGACATGATCAAAGTTTATAAGGTTATAAATGGGATTGAGCAGGTTGAGAAAGAAGTACTTTTCTCCCTTTCTCACAATACAAGAACTCGTGGGCACTCTATGAAATTGCTGAGCAGTCGGGTTAGAACAGATAAAAGGAAGTCCTTCTTCACCCAAAAAGCGATTAACATATGGAATTCACTGCCACAGGAGGTGGTGGCAGCTGCAAGCATGGACAGTTTCAAGAGGGAATTAGATAAACATATGGAGCAGAAGTCCATCGGTGGCTATTAGCCACAGGGTATAGATGGGAACTCTCAGTCTGGGGCAGGTGATACACTCTATTCTTGGTGCCGGAGGGGGCAGCAGTGGGAGGGCTTCTAGTGTCCTGGCCCCACTGCTGGACCTCCTGATGGCACCTGGTATTTTTGGCCACTGTGTGACAGAGTGTTGGACTAGATGGGCCATTGGCCTGATTCAACATTGGCTTCTCTTATGTTCTCCATGGTGGCCCCATACTGGTGGAATGAGCTCCCGGAGGACATCAGGGCCCCGCGGGATCTCTTACAGTTCTGCA
>JAPDNY010001359.1:0-16347 GCA_029375565.1 Gekko gecko | reverse complement strand
ATGTGCCACTGGTGAAGTCATTCCTATTTGCTTCTTTGGACTATTTCTGTGCTGCCTCTTCAGAGTCTTGCTTGAGGCGGCTTACAGTTTAAAAACCACAGTGTAAAACAAGCTGTTAAAAGCACACTATGCTTGCTGGGTGAGACTCTAGACCGAGAGTTTCTAGCCTGGGCTGCATCTACTTAGCAGTACATTGGCCGTGGTAGGCTGCCCATAGGCTCATGGATTCAATCTGTTTCCCCAAGAGTTTGGGAGTTGGTTTATCCTTTATTTTGTCCGCATACTTGAAGCCCAGTGAAGCGGCAACTGTAGCCTTGTAAATGAAAGTTCTCACTTCTCTCTCATGATCTCATCTAACTCTGTGATGGGTTGTTTTTTTTTTTTTTGCCAGATTTAGATTAGGAAATTCCTGGAGATTTGGGGTTGAAGCCTGGGGACAGTCCACCATCCATACCAGCCACTTTCTTCTGGGGAACTGGTCTCTAGACCTCTCCAGGTCCACTGGGAGGTCGGCAACCCTAGCTAAGAGAGATTTGGAATAAGTAATTCAGAATCCTGGGCATGGTGCTTAAACCCACCATGGGGGCAGTGTATTGGGTTAATCAAAAAACACTTATACTGAAGACTTTGGGATGACCGGTTGTTTAGTTTGCTACTTGACAAACTTGCGGTTCTCCGAAGCTCCATTCAAAAAGCTAGAGCCAATGTTACAGGTCCCTAGTTCCACCTGGTAATCCCAGCTGCATTACCCATGATACAGTATCTTACAAACCACTCTTTGGTGCCACGTCCAGTTCAGTAATGAATTTGTTCATTGTCGTTTCTTCAGTGCAGACTCATGTCTACCTGCACTGAGGACACTCCATGAACAACAGTTACAGGTAAGTGCAACCTTGTTTTCATCATTGTGTCTTCAGTGCAGTCCCACATGGGAACTGCACATACACAGGCTAGCCATAAAGACTAGTTCGCAAGCTTCCAGCACTTTCTAGAAACTTTGGAGCACTCCCCTTCCTCTTTGCTGGAGCCAAGAGTGGGAACTTTCCCTCCCAAACAGTCTCATTGATTTTCAGCTCTGAGTTTTTTCTTAATTGAACCTTAGAGCCAGGGATACGGCCTTATTTTAAAAATGCCATCAGTGTGGCTTAAAAATGGCTCAAAACAATTATCATGATGAGTGTCTTTTCTTCTTGGGTGAGAGACATAACACTAACAACTGTTCTGCACACCACCTCTTCACGCCCAAAGCAAGGCAAGATAGGGCCTCCAGACTGAAGGTGGTGTTGTGAGAGAAGTTGCTGGCCACAATGGAGAAACCTTCTAATAAACCTGCTAAGCCCACTCACGCACTTTTGGTGTTAATCCCCACAGCTCAGCTGAAATCCTTGGATCTGGGTTAAGCACCACAAAGGGCCACCTCAGAGCCTTCCACCAAAAAGGCAAAGAAGAAAAATCAAGGCATACGACCTCTAAATCCCTGCAGCGATCAAAGTTGCCCTGATACCAAATATCAAAATCTGATCAGGTGTCCTTACCTCAATGCAGATCTTTGTTGCTGAGCCCTCAATGCCATCTGACCTCACCCTCTTGACATCTAGTATTTGTTTCACCTCAATGCCAAGGTTCAAGCTTGCCTCGACCTTGAGGTTCAGTGTCGCCTCGGGTCTGGACGGAAACCATAACTTGAATGCCAATCATGTTCACCTCAGCGATAATCCCTGACTCCAACTCCTTTGACTCCTTGACACCAAAGTCTGGGTCGACATCGAAGATTGTCTCCACAGACCAAGGACCATCAAGAAGTCCCAGGGACGCCACCTCCATCCTTGGACTTAGTTGACTGTCAGTCATCAGATGATGATGTGGTAAAGGTTCCTAGTATCTTCAGTCTCTGAGTATCGGGGCCATAGGGATCCTTCGCACCAGCCCTACCAAGAGGCATCATGGGGAAACAGATCCCTGGGGAATGCTTTCTAGTCCCTATGATATAGAAACTTTTTTTATGCATTTCTGCCTTTCCTGTCACTCCCCAAGGTGATAGACAAGTTAAAAGTAGATTGGACCTCCTGTATGCTGATAACCCCTTTCTGCCAAAGTTTGGTTTCCAACATTATGGTCCCTAGTCAAAGGAGTGCTCATAACCAATGCTCCCTCTAAACTGTGGAGTCTTGTGAGCAAAAATTTTGCTTTGTGAGCTACTGGTATTAAAGTTGTGAGTAAGCAATTTCACTACAGCGTATATTAGTCTGCTCTGGAGCCACCCTTCCTGAACGAAGACAAAAGTGTGAAAAACTGTGAGCTAGCTCACACTAACTCAGCTTAGAGGGAACACTGCTCATAACGTTCTCACCATCCAAGGACCTACTCCAGTTAGGACCATTGCTTCATGACAGCATCTGTTCACGGCACCTGACTGTAATCAAAGATAAAATTATTAGGCATATAGAAGAACAAAGCGTGCAGAGGGAAAATCAGTATGGCTTCTGCGAAGGGTAGTCCTGCCTCAACTGCCTCTTGAAGTTCTTTGAGAAAGTGAATGAGCATAGACAAAGGTGACCCAGTAGGTATTATATATTGGACTTTCAAAAGGCTTTTGACAAGGTAACTCACCAAAGGCTCCTGAGTAAACTTAGCAGTCATAGGCTAAGACAACAGGTTTTCTTATGGATTAAAAACTGGTTAAATGACAGGAAGCAAAGAGTGGGAATCAATGGACAGTTCTCACAATGGAGGGATTCTCACAAGGGGTTCTCACAAGGATCGGTATGGGGGCTGGTGCTATTCCATGTATTCATCAGTGATCTGGAACTAGGGGTGAGCAGTGTAGTGGCCAAGATTGGAGATGACACAAAATTATTCAGTATGGTGAAAGCCAAGGCTGACTGTGAAGAGCTCCAAGAGGAACTCCACAAACTGGGCGAGTGGATGATACACACTGGGGCAAAAAAAGAAATCCAACTGCAGGTATAGGCAAATGCTGAGACCAAGAGGTGAATGGGGTTATAGCTCAATGAAAGTGCAAACTCTTAGGAATTATTAGGAAGTGGATTGAAAATAAAACAATATTACAATGCCCCTGTATAGATCCATGGTGTGGCCTCATTTGGAATACCGTGTACAGTTTTGGTCACCATACCTCAAATAAGACGCCACAGAGCTGGAAAAAGTACAGAAGAGGGTGGCCAAGAGGATTAGGGGGTTGGAGCACCTTCCCTATGAGGACAGGCCGAAGAATCTGAGATTTTTCAGTTTAGAAAAAAAGAGAACTAACAGGAGGCATGATAGAGATTTGTAATATAATGCGTCAGGTGGAGAAAGCTGACAAAATGATTTTTTTTTCTTCCTCGCAAAATACGAGAACTCGAGGACAACCAGTGAAGCTGATGGGCTGTAGCTCCAGGATGAAGGGAAGGAAATACTTCTTCACACAGAAAGTGATTAAAATGTGGGGTTTGCTGTCAGAGGATGTAGTGATGGCCACAGGAATAAACAGCTTTGAAAGGGGAATAGGTAGATTCATGGAAGATAGGTCTATCAATGGCTGTTAGCCACGGTGACCATGAGGAACCTCCATGTTCAGAGGCAGTCAACCTCTGAATCCCAGGGTCAGAAGGCAATCTCAGTGGAAGGTGTTGGTCTCTATGTCCTGTTATTGGCCCTCCAGAGGAGCTGGTTGGACACTGTGTGAGACAGGATGCTGGACTAGATGGGCCACTGGTCTTGTCCAACAGGACTCTTCTTGTGTTCTTATGACAGCATGGTGAATAATGCAGTAACCTTATGGTCTGAAAGAGTGGCTGAAGTTTTAGTTTCAGCTAGGAAACCGTCCATTAGAAAGTCATACTCCTCCAAGTAGCATTGCTTCACACTTTGGGCAATGGATAAGTGGATTAGACCCAACTGGAGCTCACTAAAATCATAGAGTTGGGAGGGACCTCCAAGGTCATCTAGTCCAACCCCCTGCACAATGCAGGGAATTCGCAAATATCTCCCCACACACACCCTCAGTGACTGCTGTTCCATGCCCAGAAGATGACAAAAAACCTCCAGGATTGTTTCCTGACCCCAAAGTGGCAATCAGCATTTCCCTTTGCATGTAAAAAAGGGCCACAAAAACTAAGCACTGAGGCAACCTGTCCTGCCCTCCCTCTCATGATCTGCCTAAATTCACAGAATCTGCATTGCTGTCAGATGGCCATCTAGCCTCTGTTTGAAAACCTCCAAAGAAGGAGAGCTCACCACCTACCTCCCAAGGAAGCCTTTTCCACTAAGGAACCGCTCTGTCAGGAAGTTCTTCCTAATGTTTAGCCGAAAACTTTTCTGATTTAATGTCAACCCATTGGTTCTGGTCCAATCTTCTGGGGCAACAGAAAACAACTCCACACCATCCTCTAGATGACAGCCCTTCAAATACTTGAAGATGGTTATCCTATCAAAAATCTCAGTACCTGAGATTTATTATTACCTCCTGTCCCTTAAGGATCAGGAATTGTCTAGGTCCTCAATAAAAGTCCACATGGCCGCAATCTCGGCTTTCCATCTATTATGGGACTCACAAATTGTGTTCTCCCATCCTCCTCCTAAGAGGTTTCTAAGAGGTTTGAATAACCTGTTTTCACCTGTGGGTTCCTTTGTTCCCCAATTGAGTTTGTTCCCAGGGCTTTTGCAGCTAATTTGTACACCTGTCAAACCACTAGCTATGTGTGATTTGTCCACCCAAACGGCATTTCTAGTAGTGATCATCTCAGCTAGGAGAGTAGGGGAATTAAGGACTCTCAGAGCTGATCCTCCCTTCACTTAAGTATCACCCAGGATAAGGTAGTTTTACAGCTGAGCTTGGAATCTGTGCCTAAGGTAGTGTCCAAGTTCCATGTTTCACAGGACATCATCTTACCTGTGTTCTTCACTGAACCTCTATCAGATGGAAAAAGAGCACTTCACAGGGTTGACGTTAGAAAGGTATTGCTATTTTATTTGAAATGTACACATGGTTTGAGAAAAGGGGCAAAACAAAGGGACTCCCGGGCTTGGGAGTCAAGAGCTTACAAGCAGCACACGTCGCAGTAACGTGCTCTTCTCCGAGGCACAATAAGGAGGACTGTTGGTCATTTTGGGCCATCTTGGCACCGCAGTCAAAACACTTCTTGAAGAGGAACATGTTAAGAGCCTGTGAGGTAATTTCTGAGGCAACTTAACAGCCGTCAAAACAGTTGAACCAATGTAAGTGAGGTGGTCTATGTATTTTAACACCGGTGTGATATAGATGAAACAACTCAGGTGAAAGTAAATATACTTAATTCTTCTCTCACAATGGAATGATCTCAGCCTGCTGAAGAACGCCGTCTCTACCAGGCGGCAAAAAGAGAACTGGGGGAGGAGTATTCCCCCCACCCAGTCAGCTGACTTTGGGTGGGAAATTCAGCAGTCTCTCCAGGGAAGGGGGAGCACTCCGGGGAGACTGGAATTTTCTCAATAGCTCCTCTCCATGGTAGGCCTGTGACTGCGCAGTGCCCATGTGTGCCTGAACAGAAGACCACTCAATGAAGAACAGTTACAGGTAAGTAACCCTGTTCTCTCCCTTTTGGACAGCTCTCTGGTCTGTGTCTCTCCGGGTTGAGTCCTGCAATGCAGGATAAATGTTGAGCAAAAATATTTTTAAATAACTTCTGTATCTTTTTTCCCACTAAAACCAACTTCGAGAGGAAAAGAAATTGTAACCAGGTACTGAAAACAGATGCTGGGGCTGAGCCCAAGGCCAAATCAAGTCCTATTCGAAATACTAGTGTGTTGGTACGGCAACTGGTGGGATTTGGTCTCAGCTTGACTTCAGTACAAGGTCTCCCATTTGACTTGCTCTCATCCTAGGCTTCCCGGCACGTCCTCTCTTGTCTTGTGAACTTGGTCCCACTCAACTTGGCTCCAGGGGCAGTAATGTGACCAAGGTATGATAGCTTCAGTTTAGTCCTTTTAGCTTCTACGGAGAGTTCTGACTTGATTTGATCTAGAAACCTCTTATTTGTCTTTGGGCAGTCCAAAGTATCTGTAAAAGCCCCTCCGACACCACATTTCAAATTACTCTAGGGTATATTTTATTACCTTATAGTTACATACATAACCTCCCTAGGATATACGAGTAACTATAAGGAAATAAAACTAACAGGACTCTGGTGGCTCCTTACAGAGTAACGAGAATTCCTTCCAGCATAGACTTTGTGGACTACAGGAACACTTCTTCAGAGGCACGGGGCAGGTCCTCACTGAGCAGATGTCAATACAAATGTTATGAAAAGTTAAAATGCAAAGAGCAGGTTGTGTACGGTAAGTTATAATTAGTGTGTGTGGGGGAGCAAATGCCCTCAAGGGGAAAAAAAGAAAACTTACACAACAGCAGAAACTGGTAACATTACCTACAGTGATCAGTGCTTCTAATATCATTACCTGAACTGGTATAAAGGAGAAGGAGATGAGGATTTATATCCGGCCCTTTACTTGGAGTCTCGGAGTGGTTTACAATCTCCTTTCCCTTCCTCTCCCCACAACAGAGACCCTGTGAGGTAGGTGGGGCTGAGAGAGCTCTTGAAAGAACAGCTCTGTGAGAACGGTGACTGACCCAAGGTCACCCAGCTGGCACTATATGGCGTTATGACATGCTCCTAATGTCATATCCTGAACATATTCATATCTTGAACATCCAAATTGACTACAACTGCATCTTTTCCGATCACAGTACCTTTGGGCAGAAGTGTCTGTTTGTCTGTTTATGTAATCTAATCTATTTATCTTTGAATTTTCCAACACAGTAACTTTGTACTTCAGTCACCTGAAATATATCCAGTTCACGGTGCCATCCTAAGCAGAGTTAACCCTTCTAAGCCTCCTAATTTCCATGGACTCGACTCTGAATTGCACCGTAAGATACAGAACGAATTGCAAAATTGTGAAATAGCCTCAAGGGCAAGACATCTCCAAAAACCATTTTCCTGCCTTGCAGTTTTGCCGGGAGGTGACCGTAATACTAGCTTCTCTATATAAGGAACACAGAGTATGTACTCAGGTGTGGGAAAAGAGCATAAAGTCTTTCCCAGAATGTATCTTCTCAGATTGCAGAAGAAGCGAGGAAGGCATTTTTTAAAAATACTTTCAGAAAGCTAGCATGTCAGGAAACAAGTTCATTTCCCCCAGTGCTTACCTTTCCAGATGCAGGGAGATTTTTTATTTATTTTTTTGGGTATGAGGCAACATTGAAGGATGAAATCCCTCGCCTGCTGCATACTTGGCTTCCTTTGTTGCAGCACATTCATGTCGCAGGAGTCCTTTTTCTCCTGCCTTCTGTGCTCTGGGCACACTGTCCTCGGCAGCCCCGTAGCCAGGATTTTGTGGCCTGTGGGGCTAAAGACTAGGAACTGGAAGCTACTTACTGCTGCTTTAGATGCACTGTATACCTTCAGTTCTATAGCAACACTATAGGATACCGTGCCCTGAGCCATTCCAAACCATATAGAGAAAAAGGCAAGTAACCCTGAGCAGCAGCATACACCAGCTGACGTTTGTGAGGTTAGTTAACAGCCTTTTAAAAAATGTTTTCAAAATAATTTTTAAAAAACATTTTCAAAAGGAAATCTTGTGGGGCTGGACCTTTAAGGAAGGGGGCGGAGCTCCCAATAGCCCCACTGTGGCTACGGGCTGGGCCCTCGGTCCATCATCAAGGGCATTAGCAGATCTGACACAGTCAGATCTCATGGGTGGAGCACCATAGCGCATCGTGCAACCCAATCAAAAGTTATGCACTTCTGTAACATTTGAGCTGTTTCAGATTAAACTCTGGAACCTGCAACAAGGCAAGAGATCTCTCTCGCCCCTTTGTCTGATCACTCATGCCTGATTCAACAGCTTGTTGTAGGTAATGGAGACTGTAATACAGAGTGGCGGAAACACGGGTTGTCTTTATCCACCCCTCCCTGGTCGGGGAAATTGCCATCAAGTCACAAATGGCGACTCCATAGGGTTTTCAAGGCAAGCCCTGGACTTTCTTGGTGGTCTCCCATCCAAATACTAACCAACACTAGCCCTGACCTGAACAGCCCAGGCTAGCCCGATCCCATCAGATCTCAGAAGCTAAGAAGGGGCGGCCTTGGCTAGTATTTGGACGGGCGACCTCCAGGGAATACCAGGGGTGTGACGCAGAGGCAGGCAATGGCAAACCACCCCTGAAATGCCTCTTGCCTCAAAAACAAGTCTAGCTCACCATCTAGTGGTGCATAATGCTAAAAGAGCTAGAACTTCTGGCTGCCAGACAATCTTAGGATCTCCTGGCTATTCTACACACAATGCCATACGATGATTATTATTCATTATTTTTACTAACTAGAGCTGACCCTGCTTAGCTCCTGAGATCTGATGGGATCGGGCTATCCTGGGCTATCCAGGTCAGGGTGTTGTGACCGTCTGTAGGCAAACGTATTTGAAATTAAACGGGACTCCCACCGAATGTGGTCAAGACTCCTGGCCCAGCCTTCCCTACCCTGCCTTAAACGGATGACAGACTGTCCCGCCCCCACCCCCACCCACTGTGGGCAGAATAATACTTTCATATATCTAATTCCCAAGTGGCCCCCTGTGTGTGGATATCTAAATCCGCACATCGGGGGCACCTGGGGGGCAGGGAGATTTTCCTGTGCACGTGGGGCAGTCCCCACGTGTGCAGAAAAATCTAAAAAGTGTTTAAAAGTCTAGGGGGATATCAGAATCCCCCAAAAAGTAAGAGCGTTCCCTGCGCATGCGCAGGGAACGCTCTGGGAACCTCTGCGGCGGCTGGCGGTTAAAAGCCGCTCAGTCCTCGCCACCGGAGCCGGGGGGGGAGGAGAGAGCTGAAGGGGGGGGAGATCGGCGGGCCCGCTTGGGCCTCGCCTCTGAAGCCGGGGGGTGGGGGGTGGGGGGTGGGGGGAGGAGGATCGCCGGGGGGGAGGAGATCGGCGGGCCCGGCAGCTGGAAGCCGCGGCCTCGCCTCCGGAGCCGGGGGGTGGGGGAGGAGGGGGATCGCCGGGGGTGGGGGAGGAGATCGGCGGGCCCGGCGGCTGGAAGCCGCTCGGGCCTTGCCTCCAGAGCCGGGGGGTGGGGGGAAGGAGGGAGGATCGCCGGAGCCGGGGGGGAGAATCTGCTGGGGAGGGGGAATCTCGGCGGGCCAGCTGGCCTTGCTGCTGCTGCCGCCGTTGCTGGGGGGGAGGGAGGGGAGGCTTGAGGGGCCGGCCAGCCTCGCCGCCCCTCCGCTGCTGCTGGGGAGGGGGAATCTCGGCGGGCCGGCTGGCCTCGCCGCTGCCGCCGCTGCTGGGGGGGGGAGGGGGAAGCTTGGCGGCCGGAATACTCCCTCCCCCCCCCCGCGAGTATCGCGGGTCCCACCTCTTGTACTTTCATATTTCTCACCCATGATGGGTTCCTCCTTGGAACCATTTCCTTCAAGTTTTTCTCTCACCTAGAGATTGCTTGAAACTCCATTGGAAATAGGTGAATAATTTCTTCCTTCATGGCAACAGGCTGGGAAATTGGCTCTTTCATTACTTGCAAGAGAAAGCAAGAGCAGGAGAGAGAATAATAGGCAAACGCAGGAAAGAGACAAAGGACCTAACGACTTTATCACCTCATATGAAATTCTGAGCCCATGGCCCCAGTCATAAAGCCGGGCCCCTTCATTTGCCTGGCACTTTGTGGAATGCAAACGACCCCTTTAAAGGCTCCTGGGTGTCATTACACTTAATCACAAAGTCTCTTGCTCAAATTGCTCTGAATGGCTGAAATAAAGGAACTTGCCTGCAGGACACAAGCCACTCATCGCCGCAGCCTTTGTGGCTCCATTATTTTCAGGGATCTCCTGATGGGGCAGTGTGAGACACAAAGAATCTGGCCAGACCAGCAGGTGGCGAAGCATACTGCTGGGGGCAGCCTTTGCCTTCATTGAAGGAGGAACGGGTCTGCACGTAGGCTTAGCTGGCTACGTGACCTACAAGGGGGCGGAGCCTGCAGTTAATTGCCGGCTTTGTCCCTGAGGGGTCAGTTCTTCGAAGAGCTTGGCGTGGACGGAGGCATTGTCCTTCCCCCAAGCTCCCTCGGCCTGCCGGAGCTTCACAGAGACAAAGGACCAGGAGGAGAGCTGAGCCTGTTGGGGCTATACGGTGACCCGGGGCTTATTTGGGGGGTGGCAGGCATTTATTTCTCTTTGCAGAGCAGGCATTCAACAGGGGCAGGTCCTTGAAACCCTCCCCCCCCCTTATCCTCCCCCCTTTATTGAGCGTGAGGAACACAAACTTCTTCCTTGCACAGTTATCTTTCAAGTGCAGGCAGGGTGATTTATGTGCCTGGGAGGATTTTGCTGTGCTCTCCAGCCGTTTTTTCACTTTTGGGTGTGAGGGGTCTGAGCTGGACGTTAGCAGGGAGAGAAGCCACTCTCAGGATTGAAGGAAAGGGCGTTCCTTGCGCAAATCCTCCACTTTGGGTGTGCAATCCAGCAAGTTTTGCCTTGATCACATGGATCCCATGGAGGAAGGGAAGGGGAGGAGGGCAAGGAGCTGCCTCTGACACCCCCCCCCACGGAACCCCCTGCTGGGCCCTCCAAAAAACGGGTGGCCCCACGCAATAAGCCCCTCATTAAAAAGGCAGACGGGAGGGATGTGGTTCAGCAGGCCATCCTTGAGAGGCTTTTGGCTGTGGAGAGGGCGATGGGGTTGCATATACCTGCTGGGGCTGAGGGCCTAGGGGAGGGGAATGGGAACCAGATGGTGCTGGATGCCAGTACCCAATTTCAAGCTTCCGTATTGACCCGTTTGTCCCTTGTCGAAAGCCAAATAGCCAAGTCAGCTGGTGATGGAGGGAAGCCGGATCCTGGCAGCAGCAAAGATGTTGTGCCTGCAGGCTTGGCATATAGGAAGGAAACGTCTGCATTTAACGGAAATGCAACTACAGTGGCGGCTTCGGATGCTGCAGGTGAGTCGGTTAATGCATCACACCCTAGCCCTATTTGGCCCTGGGGCCCCTGGGGTCAGTCATCAGCAGCAGGGGCAGCAGCCAGTGCTCAGGGGGCAGGTTCTTCTACCAGCATCTCATCCCCTCCGCATTGGGCTTGGGCGGCGGGGCCATTTACACCGCCGCCGCAGTGGGGTCATGCTGGACAGTCAGCGCCTTGGGGTGCATGGGGCTCTCAAGCCCCGTGGGGTATGACTTTAAACCAGGTGCCAGCCAAAGACCTGCCTTCAGGTGATATGGCCTTGCCATTGGGGGATCACTTGCTGCCGGCCACGAGAGAAAAAATTTTGAAAGGCGAATACGTCGATGTTTTCTCCCTTCTCTATCGGGAGTTGGAGAAAAAGGACAAGGAAGACCTGGATGATAGGGATAGAGAGAGGTTGAGGAGGCGGTCGGTGGACAGAACATGGGCTAATTGGCTGGCAGGGTTTTTTGTATACGCAGGCGTTATAGCTCGTGCACAACCCTACCGCGCGGCCTCTTTAATTCAATATATGGACATAATTTATAAGGGATATTTGGGATTCGTGGGCCCTGCTTGGATGCAGTATGATGAAGAGTTCCGCATGAGGGCAGCACGTTGCCCCTCTCTCCCCTGGGATCAGATTCACCCTTTCTTGTGGATTCAAATTTTGTCCCCAGCACGCCCAGTGACAGGGGAGAGGTCGCATAGTGGTCACTTAGTACAGCGTGCGCAGCTGACTCACAGTTCCCGCGAGGCTGCGGGTCAGGTGGTTCAACCCCGCCTGTTATGCTGGGAGTTTGGATCACATGGGATCTGTAGCAGGAAGGCATGCCAATACAGGCACGACTGCCCTTTCTGTGGTGGACCACACTCCTTTGGCAACTGCTCAAAAGTCCGACCTAGGAGGGGACAAAAGAGGCAGGGGGCGGCTGGACCTAGTCAAGCTCCTGGTAAAGGGACCCAGCCCCATTAACTTGAGGGCTCTAGAGGCGTGGCTGATTGAGTACCCGCACAGAGATGACGCCATGTATCTGTTAGAGGGATTTAGGCTTGGCTTCCGTATACCATATGTGGGTCCGCGAGGCCCTGTCATGGCCAGTAATCTTTCTTCTGTGCGGGGGTTGGAAGCTGTGGTAAGAAAAAAAATTGATAAGGAACGGGTGGAAGGCAGGGTTTTGGGTCCCTTTGATGCACCTCCTGTTCCCAATCTCCGGGTTTCGCCTCTTGGAATAGTGCCCAAGAAAGCACCTGGTGAATTTAGACTCATTCATCATTTATCATTTCCCAAAGGAGGCTCAGTGAACGATGGGATCCCGGATGACTTGTGCTCAGTACGTTACACTTCCTTTGACCAAGCGGTCCGGGTTGTACGGCGATATGGCCCAAGCGCGGATTTGGCAAAATGCGACATAAAGTCTGCGTTTCGTCTCCTCCCGGTACATCCACAGGATTTTGAGCTGCTAGGTTTTTCGTTTGATGGACAATTCTACATGGACCGAGCACTGCCTATGGGCTGCTCAGTGTCGTGCGCAGCCTTTGAACGCTTTAGCTCTTTTTTAGAGTGGGCTGTCCAAAAGAAGTCTGGCCTTAGAGGGGTGGTGCATTATCTTGATGATTTCCTTTTTGTCGGGCCGGCAGGGTCTGGGCAATGCAGGTCACTGCTAGATAGTTTCATGGAGTTAACTACTGAATTGGGGGTGCCACTTGCTCACGAGAAATCAGAAGGGCCGGTCTCGTACTTGACCTTTTTAGGTATTGAGCTTGATACGGCTGCTCAGCTGTCGCGCTTGCCAGAGAGCAAAGTGCGAGACCTGTTAAGTTTAGTGTCCAGTTTTCTTAATAAACGGAAGGTGTCGCTGTTAGAGCTTCAGCAGCTAGTGGGTCACCTTAATTTCGCTTGTAAAGTGGTGGCGCCAGGTCGTGCCTTTCTGCGACGGCTCTGTGATGCTATGTCTGGCCTACGCCTCCCTCACCACAGGACTCGGATTAGTTCCAGCATGCGGGCCGACATGCAGGTCTGGCAGGAGTTCCTAAGTGACTTCAATGGGGTGTCTTTTTGGAGGACAGACCTGAGGCTTCGGGCAGAGCTGCAGGTGCATTCAGATGCAGCGGGTTCCCTTGGCTTTGGGGTATTTTTCCAAGGGCATTGGTGCGCAGAGAGCTGGCCCCCGATTGGATGGCAGCTGGTCTCAGTCGGGATCTCACCTTCCTGGAATTTTTTCCCATACTGGTCGCCGTATGGCTCTGGGGCGGGGCCTTCGCTAATCACAGGGTTCATTTTTGGTGTGATAATTTGGCAGTGGTCCACATTATCAACTCGCTGTCTTCCAGGTCCCCCGGGTCATGGTCTTGGCCAGAGCCTTCACGCTGCGCTGTCTGAGGCTTAATATTTTGTTTTTAGCCAGGCACGTCCCAGGGGTGGATAATGGGGTCGCTGATGCTCTCTCTCGCAAACAGATGGAGAGATTTCGTCAGCTGGCCCCCGGAGACCGATCTTCATCCGGCACGGATCCCCCGGAGCTGTGGCAGCTTGGAAGGTAGAGGCCTGCAGGGCAATAGGCCTGGCCATAGCCCCCAGTACCAAAAAATCTTACGAGCGGGCAACACGCCAGTTTGAGGAGTTTAGGTCAGAGGTAGGATATCGCGCAACTTGGCCCCTGCCAGTGGATCAGTTGCTCCATTACTGCGTTGTTTTAAAGGGGAAGGGGCTAGCTGTGCGTTCCATCAAGGGTCGTCTTTCTGCCCTGGCCTTCGCCAGCAAGGTATTGGGATACCAAGAGGATACCAATGACTTTCGGCTGAGAAAAATGCTGGAAGGTTGGTCTAGGGAGGATGGACGGCGAGTGGACACCAGACAGCCGATTTCGCCAGCTATACTCAAGGGCCTGAGAAGGGTTTGGGGCCAGGTCTGTAGCTCAGACTTTGAGGCACACCTCTTTCACGCAGCAGCTCTCGTGGCCTTTTTGGGGCCCTCAGGGTCAGTGAGCTTGTCGCACAGTCCAAGGGGGACTCCTCTGGTCGCGCCTTGTTGATGGCAGACCTTACCATACATTCCGGCCGGGCTTTCATCCCGGTGCGACAGTCCAAGACTGACCAGCACAAAAGGGGGCTACGCTAAGTTTGGGCCCATCTGCGGATCCTGAGTTATGCCCAGTTTCCGCCCTAGTTAACTACTTGGCAGTCCGGGGGGGGACAGATGGCTGGTTGTTTCGCCATGAAGATGGCAGTCCACTTACAAGACACCAATTTTGGGCAGTGACCACACGGGCCCTATCGAAATTGGGCTTGGCTGGAGTGAGGTTTGGCACCCATTCCTTTCGAATCGGTGCGGCATCTACGGCATCGGCTATGGGTTATTCTTCCCAGGACATTCAGCGTCTGGGTCGGTGGCGTTCCACCGCCTATAGAACTTATGTGCGCTCTTTTCCTTCCTCTTAGGGCATACATGAATTTTCCCGTTCGGGGCTCAGGTTTCCTATTTCCGGGTTTACTTTTCAGTGGATTAACTGTTCTTTTCTTCTTAGGTTTTATTGGGGCCTCTGAGAGGAAGCGGGTTCTCATCTGTGGCCACAGCTTTGTCTTTTGGGCAGCACATCGGGCGAAGAGAACTTCGTTTGGATCTCAGCTGGGCCTTGGTCAATGGGCCATAATTGAATGGCGAGGCCGCCGTGGGCTTCACTGGGCGGGCCTCTTGTCTTTGTTGTTTCATGGGCCCGCGGGCCTTCCCCCTGATGTCCTGGTGGTGCACCTGGGAGGAAATGACCTGGGGCTGGTTAAGGGCAAAGCCTTGACTATCCAAGCTATTGACGACCTGCAGGCCATCCGGGCGCGGTGGCCTGGGGTCATTATAGTGTGGTCGGCAATGATTCCCAGGAGGGTATGGCGCGATGCCTTGAGCCCAGTGGGGATTGACCGTGCACGCCGGAAGGCCAACAGGGATATTAAGAAAGTTCTGGATGCTGGGTTAGGCCACTTTCTGGCCCATCCACGCATCCATCCCGAATGCACAGAGCTTTATAGGCCAGACGGGGTACACCTGTCAGAGAGAGGAACGACATTCTTTTAGAGGATCGGAACGACATTCTTTTAGAGGATCTACGGCAAGGGCTACAAGAGGCATTAGGTCTCTCGGTGGGGGCATCGGCCTAAGCTGAGGCTTGACCTTGGCTGTGGCAGGATTGGGCCTGATAAATGAGTTGCGGCCAACGGGAGCACCAATTAATTACTGCATGCGATAGGAGTTTGGCCAACTTTGCCTTTGGGTTGGGCGACCCGGGGAAAAGGATGGTGAACTGCCTGGGGACTGCATGGATTGATCAGCCGCTTAAGTTCCGCGACTTGGGGCTGGATCTCCAGGGCATGTCTTGCATGGTGACCGCCAGCGGAGAGCCACATAGGTTGGCCCAAGCTGGGGTGGGTGGCTCCGCGTCCTACGACTGGGGAAGGGTCAACGTGACCCTTGGCCCGGATCGTGCCGCTTAATATTTTGCCCTTGCCGTTATTTCAACTGTGAATTTAATAAAGTGGCCCATAGTTCATCCCACTGTTTTGTGTCTGACTCTTTATTCCGAATATGGGGGCAATCTGGCCAGACCAGCAGGTGGCGAAGCATACTGCTGGGGGCAGCCTTTGCCTTCATTGAAGGAGGAACGGGTCTGCACGTAGGCTTAGCTGGCTACGTGACCTACAAGGGGCGGAGCCTGCAGTTAATTGCCGGCTTTGTCCCTGAGGGGTCAGTTCTTCGAAGAGCTTGGCCCACCCTCCCACCCTGATTGTTGTGCGGGCTTCGGCTGGTCGCCTTTTTCTGTGGGGCCGGGTAGGAATTTTTGATCTCGGGCTGATTGGCCTGAGCCCGGGATGTTTTTTTTGCCTACCTCGTACGATTAATCAGCGGCTGGTGAAATTGGCTCAGGGCGGAGCAGGCCATGAGGTTGGTCACTTTAATGGGCAGGATTGGGCCTGATAAATGAGTTGCGGCCAACGGGAGCACCAATTAATTACTGCATGCAATAGGAGTTTGGCCAACTTTGCCTTTGGGTTGGGCGACCCGGGGAAAAGGATGGTGAACTGCCTGGGGACTGCATGGATTGATCAGCCGCTTAAGTTCCGCGACTTGGGGCTGGATCTCCAGGGCATGTCTTGCATGGTGACCGCCAGCGGAGAGCCACATAGGTTGGCCCAAGCTGGGGTGGGTGGCTCCGCGTCCTACGACTGGGGAAGGGTCAACGTGACCCTTGGCCCGGATCGTGCCGCTTAATATTTTGCCCTTGCCGTTATTTCAACTGTGAATTTAATAAAGTGGCCCATAGTTCATCCCACTGTTTTGTGTCTGACTCTTTATTCCGAATATGGGGGCAAGTTATATACCA
>JAPDNY010001358.1:0-16352 GCA_029375565.1 Gekko gecko | reverse complement strand
CGGCGCTCGGTTTTCGGTTTCAGCGTTGCGAATGGCGGCCACCTTTCGGGACGCTCCCGGAGGTGGTTAGCCCACGCGCAGTTTGGGGGGTCTTTGCATCTATGCAAGACCCTAGTGAGCCTTAGGTAAAGGCTCCGAACCGGGGGCGCTTGGGGAGTAGCCTCTTTGCCGGCAGCTAGCCGGGAAATTGAGGCTTTCTCCTCGCCCCAATCGGCCCCGCTGCGTCGTGCCCGTAATGGGACTTAGCAGCGCTCCCGAATTCCACCAGGAGTGAAGAAAGCGGCATGAGTTAAAATAAAAAGAAGAATTGCATCGAATCGTGAGTTGAAGATCTAATTTGAAGTGAGATAAATCCCCCCCGCAAACGTAGGGAGGAGGGAGGAGTCCCCACCCCCTTTTGAGAAGCAAGATTAATAAAGGGGCGAGGAGGGAGGTAAAGAGAAAAAAGCGTTGGTGAAGATACCGTTGGGGTTTGGCAGGCGATTGCGACATTGTCAGCCTCTTGGAGGATGCGGCACGAACTTTGAAAAAGTAAACAAAAGGGAAAATGTCGACGCCGAAAATTTTCCTGCACAAACCGGAAGAGAAGGGGGAGGGACTTCCGGTCCGGGTAACCCCCCCAGAGCTTGCTGTCATTCAACAAGAGGAGCTACTGCGGCCTCTGCTGGAGCAAATGCAGAAAATCAATGAAGCTTTGATTAAAGTGGAAAGTGCTCTTCTCTGTCGGCAAAAGCAAATCTCGGAAACATCAAGAAAGGCTAATCTGATGTTAACCCTTTTGGGCGAGAAAGAAGAAGAGAAAGAAGATCTCAGTTTTATCTTGACGAATGACTTGGCACCCCTAACTGGCAGTGAAGCGAGTGAAATAAAAGAAGAGGTGGACATGGCTCTAAAAGCCTATTCCACTTATATAAAAGAAAATACTCTGCCAGAAGAAGGGGATGTCGAGCTGAGCAGGAAATATATCAGAGATCTAATTTCTTCTGTGATTATGGAGCCCGTAAAAGTTGATGGTCGGAAATATAAGAAAAAAAGAAACGAGAGAAGATGGAATTCATCTTTAAAACAATAAAACCTTTGAAGAGACACGCCAGCAGGATGGAGGCAGCACTCAAAACTGGGATGAATGCAAGCAGCGAAGAAGACAACGACCCAGGGGGAAGAGGTGACGGAGCGGGAGTCATCAAGATGAAAGGGACTCAACTTTTAGTTGAAAAGACTTAAGAGGACACTTTGAGCAGCGGCTGTTCGTGTAACATCTGGAAGGAGCTGTTTAATAACTAACCCCAATGGACTTTACTAACGGTATTAACTGAGTTATTTTGGACTTTGGATTGTTAAAAAGAAGATCTTCTAACCGTGATGGATGCTAAAAATAGTACTAACTAAAACTAACCCTTATTAACAGAATATTTTCACTCCATCTCTTTTTTTCTTTCTCCAGCTGTCTACCCTACCCTTTTCCTATAAAAAGAATAAAATTCTCTCCTTTTTAGGAGAGTTTTACCAAAAAAAAAAAGGAAAGCCGGCGCTCCGCCCTCCCCCTGGTATCCCGGCCTGACCGGGAGGTTGGCATCCCCAGTGGGGTGGGCGCCCCAAGCTGTCTTGCCTAGGGCGCCCAGACACCTGGGGCTGGCCCTGTATTGGTCATACAGTTTACAGTCACTAAGTTTATCACTGTAGTACAAAATAATAGTGCATATATCAAAGTGTTCTCTGTTTCAATTATTTTGTTGTTGTTCAGTCGCACAGTCGAGTCCGACTCTTCGCGACCCCATGGACCAGATTACGCCAGGCCCTCCTGTCTTCTGCTGTCCTCTGAAGTTTGCTTAATTTCATGTTCGTTGCATCGATGACACTGTCTAACCACCTCATCCTTTGTCGTCCCCTTCTTCTTTGACCTTCAATCTTTCCCAGCATCAGGGTCTTCTCCAGTGAATGCTCCCTTCTCATTTGGTGGCCAAAGTATTTGAGCTTCAGCTTCAGGATCTGGCCTTCCAGGGAACAATCAGGGTTGATTTCTTTTAGGATTGACTGATTTGATCTCCTTGCAGTCCAAGGGACTCTCAAGAGTCTTCTCCAGCACCATAGTTCAAAAGAATCTATGCTTCGGCGCTCGGCCTTCCTTATAGTCCAACTCTGCATATCTGAGGTTATTGATCTTTTCCCCAGCAATCTTAACTCCTGCTTGTGATTCATCCAGGCCAGCATTTCGCATGATGTACTCTGCATATAAATTAAATAAGCAAGGGGACAATATACATCCTTGTCGTACTCCTTTTCCTATGCTAAACCAATCAGTTGTTCCATATCCGGTTCTAACTGTTGCTTCTTGACCCTTATACAGGTTTCTCAGGAGACATGTGAGGTGGTCCGGTACTTCCATCTCTTTAAGAACCTGCCATAATTTATTGTGATCCACACAATCAAAGGCTTTAGGATAGTCGATGAAGCAGAAGTAGATGTTTTTCTGGTACTCTCTTGCTTTCTCCATAATCCAGCGAATGTTGGCAATTTGATCTCTAGTTCCTCTACCTCTTCGAAACCCAGCTTGTACTTCTGGCAGTTCTCTATCCACGTACTGTTGGAGCCTAGCTTGTAGGATTTTGAGCATGACCTTGCTAGCATGTGAAATGAGTGCAATTGTGCGATAGTTTGAACATTCCTTGACATTGCCTTTCTTTGGGATTGGAATGTACACTGACCTTGTCCAATCCTGTGGCCACTGTTGTGTTTTCCAAATTTGTTGGCAAATTGAGTGCAGCACTTTAACAGCATCTTCTTTTAAGACTTTGAATAACTCAGCTGGGATACCATCACCTCCACTAGCTTTGTTGTTAGCAATGCTTTCTAAGGCCCATTTAACTTCGCTTTCCAGGATGTCTGGCTCGAGGTCAGTGATTATACCATCGTGGTTGTCAAGGATAGTGAGGTCCTTCTTGTATAGTTCTTCTGTGTATTCTTGCCATCTTTTCCTAATCTCTTCTGCTTCTGTTAGGTCCCTACCGTTTTTGTCCTTTATCATGGCCAGCTTTGCATGGAACGTTCCCTTGATTTCTCCAATTTTATTGAAGAGATCTCTAGTCCTTCCCAATCTATTGTTTTCCTCTATTACTTTGCATTGTTCATTCAGGAAAGCCTCCTTATCTCTCCTTGCTGTTCTCTGGAAATCTGCATTCAGTTGGGCAAATCTTTCCTTTTCACCGTTGCCTTTAGCTTTCCTTCTTTCCTCTGCTATGTGTAAAGCCTCATCAGACAGCCACTTTGCTTTTTTGCATTTCTTTTTCTTTGGGATGGCGGCGATTGCTGCCTCCTTTACAATGTCACGTACCTCTGTCCATAGTTCTTCAGGCATTCTGTCTATCAAATCTAGTCCCTTAAACCTATTCTTCACCTCTACTGTATATTCATCGGGGATGCGATCTAGGTCAAATCTGAATGGCCTTGTGGTTTTCCCAACTTTCTTCAATTTAAGTCTGAATTTTGCAATGAGTAGCTCATGATCTGAGCCACAGTCAGCTCCAGGTCTTGTTTTTACTGACTGGATAGAGCTTCTCCATCTTTGACTGCAAATTATATAGTCAATCTGATTTCGGTGTTGCCCATCTGGTGATGTCCATGTGTAGAGATGCCTCTTAGGTTGTTGGAAAAGGGTGTTCGCTATGACCAGCGTGTTCTCTTGACAAAACTCTGTTAGCCTTTGCCCTGCTTCATTTTGTTCTCCAAGGCCAAACTTGTCTGTTATTCCGGTTACCTTTTGATTTCCTACTTTAGCATTCCAGTCCCCTATGATGATGAGGACATCATTTTTTGGTGTTAGTTCTATGAGCTGTTGTAGGTCTTTATAGAACTGGTCCACTTCATCCTCCTCTGCAGCAGTGGTTGGGGCATAGACTTGGATTACTGTAATATTGAATGGTTTGCCTTGGATTCGGACTGAGATCATTCTGTCATTTTTGAGGTTGTATCCCAATACTGCCTTTCTCACTCTCTTGTTGACTATAAAGGCCACACCATTTTTTCTACGGGATTCCTGGCCACAGTAGTAGATATAATGGTCTTCTGAGTTAAATTCGCCCATTCCTGTCCCCTTTAGTTCACTGATTCCCAAGATGTCGATGTTCATTCTTGCCATCTCATTTTTGACCACGTCAAGCTTACCTTGATTCATAGATCTTACATTCCAGGTTCCTATGCAGTATTGTTCTTTGCAACATCGGACTTTCCTTTCACCGTCAGACACATCCACAACTGAGCGTCCTTTCGGCTTTGGCCCAGCCGCTTCACTCTTTCTGGGGTTACTCGTACTTGCCCTCTGCTCTTCCCCAGTAGCATATTGGACACCTTCCGACCTGAGGGGCTCATCTTCCAGCATCATATCTTTTATCCTTTTGTTACTGTCCATGGGGTTTTCTTGGCAAAGATACTGGAGTGGGTTGCCATTTCCTTCTCCAGGGGATCACGCTTGGTCTGAGTTCTCTGCTGTGGCCTGTCCGTCCTGGGTGGCCCTCCACGGCATAGCCCACAGCCTCATCGAACCACGCAAGCCCCCTCGCCACGACAAGGCAGTGATCCATGAGGGAGAATTATATAAAATTATTTTTTATATAACTTTAAATCCCAAAATTTAATAGATTTTCATGCACCCTAACAGTTCAGTTTTTTCTGTGAGAAAAATATTAAAAGTTCATTTCCCCCTTCTATTTTAAAAGAAATTGAAACATTTTTGTGCCCCCTAAAAGTATCGTGGGTCCGAGGCACTGTGCCTAACGGATATGTTGTCTCTGGTTCTGAGGAAAAAGAAGGAATTCTGAGGAGAAAAGGGAGCTGTAGGAGGGATGCTGAAAAAAAAGAGCGGGAAGGGAGGGAGAGAGAAGCCATCTGGGTTCTGGGGCAGAGATCAGGGAAGCCTCAAGAGAGCTGCAGCTGTACCAAGAGCCCCAAGAAGAGCACCAGCCAGCACCTCAGAGAGCCACCCAAGCCACAGCAGACAGAGAGGGAGAGACCAGGAGAAGGCCTCAGAGAGACAAGAAAAGACTCTCATCGCCTCTTTGGTTCCCACTTCCAGTTGCAATGCCTACACTGGAGTTTGCTACGTATGTGTCCTGCTCTGATGCCCCACCCCTCCATTCTGGATTAAAGCCTACTTGTATTTTAAATTCTACTTGTAAATGGTTGTCAATGGGTGCGTTCAGACGTGCTGTTTAATCAGGTTTTGTCACTGTTCAATAACGGATTTTATATGCACGATCACACAGCAACATCTGCCTCCCATGCCGAGCCGTAGCTTTCCGGCTCAAATTCCCCCTTAAACTGGATTATTTTGTTACCAGGTCCCCTCCGATGGTTTCCTGGTTCTCCTGGTTCAAGCCGCACTTTTCCATGTCTGATCGCTCCTTGTGGTGTCAAGCCACTTCCACCTGAAAGCTGCTGCGGAAGCCCGAGGCTTCTGCTTTTCATCTGCCATTTTTTTTTAGCGTTGGCGGTATGCACATAGGTGGAGTTCCGCTCCCACGTTAATAAAACCAAAGTTTAAATGGTGACTCGTTTTAGCATTTAGACGAGTTTGGGATCTCATGGAGGCCAGTTTCGGGTCAAAAGTTTTAAGGTAAGTGTTCTGTTACAGCAGTTGGAGACACCTCAGGGCATGCTTTTGGCGGGAGACTGATTTGCCCTAGTTGTTCTGCGCATGCACGAAGATTTCAATCTATGGACAATCGCCTATGCGCATCCACAAACTGAGATTTTTTTAAAAAAAAAACACCGACCCATGCTCCTGCACGTCGGTAGTGTAGACAGTGGGGAGCGCTGTGACTGTGCAGTAAGGTGGGATAAAGGAGGTAAACGTGATTGCGATTATCCAGATCAAAGATAATCGCGTCAGAATGGGGACCAGTTTAAACCATTCTCAGCACACCATCTGAACGCACTCAGTGACAGGAGTGTCTGGGAGTTGTTTTTGAATTGTTCCTTTTTTGCTACTAGCCATCCTTCCTCTTAGGAAGTGGAGGCTAGCGGGTTGCAGACACCACTGCTTTCTTTTGTGTAATTCTCCCTCCCTCATTAACAAACTCAGGTCCTATAGCGTCTTGGTGGGAAAAACTGGGATTACACAAGTTTTTATTAAGCAGCCAATTCTTCTGAAAGTAAATGAACAAATCACAACTCCCAGTTCCAAGTCAACCACATTCTCCCTGCACCTGCTTTGAACTGCCATTTGCAATGTGCCAGTGGAACCGCCAACCCCCCCCCCATTCCTTCCTTTCAGCACACATTCCTGGAGGGGGCTATGATGACAACCCCCCCCCCCAAAGAGTCAAATCTGTTAGAGGTGAAGCTGGATCTGCATGAAAACAAAGGACCCTGATAGGTTTTTAAGACAGCTTTCAGATCTAACTCCAAACCAGAATGTCCCATCTCTCAAAGACTCTCTCCCGCTAGGTGGCTCTCCAGAGAACACCTTTCACGTTACAGACAAAGGACAATTCTGATATTGGGACAACAAGCTGATATTCATTCCAATATAATTTAACTTTTGATTTGGAGTTTGCCCTCCCCGGATCTTAATTCTTCTGTATTTTTGAATACTACTACTGAGTTTGCTGTGACTCCAGCTACTATCAGTATGGCTTATGGGGTTTTTGAACTGCTATGTTTATTTTGGTATCTTTTAAATCTTTAAGGGTTTTAGCTGTGTTAAAACTGTATTAATTTGGGTTTTTTGTTTACGCACCCTGATGTTACCTGCTCTGAACCCATTTGGGAAGGGCAGGATATAAATGTAATAAACAAATAAAATGAGACATTCTTTGACATCCTCCTGGATTTATAAGAATTCATTATGCAGGCCACCTGTGGGTTCCTTCCTTGTGGTTTCATCTGGGATCCCCTTAATTCCACTTACTAAATTCTCATAATGAACCTCACAGCCCCCACATCTCTTACAGGGCTATTTGTCCTCAGGGAAACCTTCCAGCCAACAGTCACCATCTTGCTCTTTGTTTTGGCCCTCCCGATCATGGGGAGGGGGATGCTCACAGGCTCTGTTTAAGGACGTCTGCCTTCAGCCTGGTGCTGAGAAGAGTTTTTGAGCCCCAACTATGAGACTTGGCACAAAGTTAGCCCTCACCCGGCCAGTTTTCCCAGTTGTGTAGTGTTTGGTTTCCAGGAACAAGATGGACACTCTTCTCGCCTTCTGCTCCTCCTTTCATATTCACAATGACAGATCCACAATGCTGGAAGCTCCACTTCATCAGAGGCCCACATTTGGTGGCCTGGCCCTGGATAGAGGCCTCCTTGGGCAGTGAAACCTCTTGGATTGGCGATGCAGCTCAATCTCAGTATGGGAGGGGGCCAAAGGGATGGCCATTGAAAATAATGGCAAAGGTCACGCCCTAAGCAAGGAGAAACAGGATTCTATTGCACATGTTCCTCAGCTAATGGTGGCCTGTCAGTCGTGGCGTCTACCAACATAGGCAGCTTCAGAGAGGACTATGTTTGGAGCAGAGATGCCCTGTATTCTTGGTGCTTGGCCCCACTGGTGGACCTCCTGATGGCACCTGGGTGCTTGGCCCCACAGGTGAACCGCCTGATGGCACCTGGGTTTTGGCCAGTGTTTGACACAGAGTGCTGGATTAAGTGGGCCTTTGGCCTGATCCAACATGGCTTCTCTCATGTTTCTATAGGATGGGATGAGGAAGAGAAGAGCTGGTAGCTAGCCCTCCCCTTTACAATGAAAGCCCCCTCCTCAAACGCTTTTACTAGCTGCTGCTTAGCAGGCCACTTTGTGGCTGACAGGGGTGGGGTGGAGAAAGGAATAATTAATATTATATTAAGGATTATATTTGGTATCACATTATATTAAAAGTTACCAGCCAGCAAGTGGCAACAACCCAAAGCTTGAGAGATCTGTGCCAAGATTTCTCACCCTGTTTTCTTGGAAAGCCTCCTCCAGAGGAACCACCTCGTGATCTCTGTGCTCCTGGGACAGGCCGCAGACCAGGCAGAGAAGGGCTTCGTCCTCCTTGCAAAAAAACTTCAGGGGCTCCCGGTGCTTCTCGCAGACTCCCCCCTTCGCTTCCGCCCCCTTCCCTTCCAAAGGGCGGAATTTCTTGGCGATTTCCACAAAGTTGGCCAGCTGCCGATTTGGCTTCAAGCTCCTTTGCTGAACTGTTCCTCTGCACTGCGGGCAGGAAGGCTCGGAGGCCCCCGACTCCCCCCAGCCGCGGGTCAGGCAGGCTCGGCAGAAGCTGTGGCCGCACTCGGCGATGGTCACCGGGTCCCGGAAAAAGTCCAGGCAGATGGAGCAAGAGGCTTCCTCCCAGAGCTCCTTCAGGGGACCCTCAGCCGCCATCGCTGCCTCCAAGAAGGGGGGAGAGAGAGAGAACAGAGTTAGTTTCGGTTTCCTGCTTTTCAAAGCAGAGAGGGGGGCGTTTCCCTACCTGTAGATGACTCTTAGAGGACATGGAATGAAATCACCGCACCGGCGACTGAGCTGCAAAAGCAAAACCACTCCGGGGAACGGGAACCGGCCTCTGGCGGAAGGCGAAATTTGCGGTAGAAAAGTCTCCTTTGGCGCCGTATCTCCAGGCACCTTTGACGGAGGGGAGCCATTTCCCTCCTGGGCATCCCAGGGGTTTGCAAAAGGGGGCGGCTCTTCCCGGGGCCGGCGGGAGACGCTTCCCGGGGTCTCGGGAGGCAGGCAGGGGTGGAGAGGGCAGCGCTCATTGACCCGCCGAGAAACCTCTGCCCCCGCCGAGGAAGCCTGGAGGCAAACGGAAGGAGCAGCAGAGTCGAAGGGCAACCGGGGAAGAGCAGGCACTTACGGGGGTGGTGGGATTGGGAAAGGGGGCTAACAGGTACCAAGGGGCCTTCTTCGCCCCTTTCCAGACCCCCTAACCAGGTGCAGACTGGCCCGACAAACACCCCCCACACACACACACTTTGCTGTGGGTTGTCAGAAACTCCCCGGTTTCCCTGAGGAAGCCGAATGAAAGGACAGCAGACCCAAGAGTCGCGATTCCACCCCTCCAGCGTTTCCCCTCCCGCTCTGAGCCCTTCCCACGACGGCAGGACACGCGCGCCGCGCTCCAGACAGGGAGAAAGGGGCGAGTCGCGCGTCCGAAAGGTCAGTCACCTGTCCCAAAGAAAACGCCCTGCAAAATCAGACGGGCAAAGAGACTCCCCGGCCCCCAAAGCGTTCAGGTGGCTCAGCCCAGCCTTTCTACTGTAGGCATACAGACCGAGCAAGTGTCTAAAGTTCTGGTCTTGGGGGGAGGAGCTATGGAAAGTAGGGACCGGCCTTTATTGATCTTTGAGACTGGCGAGTAGATTTGTTAATTTTTATTTTATTTATTTTGAGATTTAAACAATCTCAAACTAAACTAAAGAACTAAAACAATAAATAATATTACATACAGTAAAAAATTCAATACAACAGTAAAATTCAGTACAACAGAACTCTGTTGCTGTCTCTTTCCGGTTCAACAGTGGAAGAGCTTTTTCAGGGAAAAAGGTAACAGTCGGATCTACATGGATCCTCATGAATTCATATCTACCCAGGCCCTTTCAGGACTGTACCACTTCAATCTGTGGGTAAGCCTGTTGCATTAGGATAACCTTCCTGTAGCTAAATCTCCTTGCATGCAGAAAAATAGTCTCTAAGGTAGGAAACTAGACTGACCTGTTCCCTCTTTTTTTTCTTTACTCAACTTTTATTGAGTTTAATACAAGCAGTACACTCAAAATACAACATAGGTAATAAAGCAAAACACAGTATACAGTTAGGAACAACAAGTTAGTCATGAACAGTAAGAGAGAGCAAATTATTCTGAACTTATTTACCATTAAGTGTCATGTGCTGTAGACTATCATAGGTTTTGATACCAATTATTGACAAGGTCCAGCATGTCCAGAGGAGGGCAATCAGAACAGTGAGAGGGTTGGAATACAAGTCTTAGGAGGAAAGGCTGAAAGAGCTGGAAATGTTTAGCTTGGGAAACAGAAGGCTTAGAGGGGACATGATTGCAGTCTTCAAGTATTTGAAGGGCTGTCAAGTAGAAGATGGAGCAGATCTATTCTCTCTTGCTCCAGAGTGCAAGACTAGATCTAAGGGGTGGAAACTACAAGGGAGTCGTTACTGGCTAAATGTTAGGAAAAACTTCCTAACTGTAAGAGTGGTTGAGCAGTGGAACAGACTGCCTCGGGAGGTGGTGGATGCTCCTTCGCTGGACGTTTTCAAGCGGAGGCTGTATGACCATCTTTCAGGTATGTTGTAGGGCTATCTTTCGGCTATGCTCCTGCAGAGTGCAGGGGGTTAGACTAGATGACCTGCAAGATCCCTTCCAACTCTAACATTTTATGATTATTTATAGATATAATAACCATTTATGATATATTTGATTTGAGGGGAGAAAATCTTGTGTGCAACCATATAATCTACCACTGGGGCCCAAATACATACAAATTCGGAGTAGACTGGAATAGAGGGATTATGTGATCTGTTTATATGGTCTGCTCTTAGCCATTATGAATTGGTCCCAGATTTTGTCTTGCCAAGCAAGGAGTGTTGGTGGTGAGCAGGGCTCTTTTTTGTAGCAGGAACTCCTTTGCATATTAGGCGACACACCCCTAATGTAGCCAATCCTCCTAGAGCTTACAGTAGCCCCTGTGAGAAGAACTCTGTAAACTCTTGGAGGATTAGCTACTTTAGGGGTGTGTCGCCTAATATGCAAAAGAGTTCGTGCTACAAAAAGAGCCTTGGTGTTGAGAAGGACTTCCAGGCCACAGTAATAGTTAGTCTGGCCGTGACCTGTTCCCTCTTGACATACTAAAGCATGTTTTCTGGTTGTTTTTGTCCCTTTACAAAAGAGGTCCAGACCCTCTCAAAGGCCCAGGGAGGCCTGGGCCACTTCCTGCTTTTGAGGTGCCTAGACCTAATAACAATAAAATATTGTGACATGTTACTGTGTGGATATATTCCAATCCTCTATTGTAACAATGCACTCTTTCTCACATTTCATTTTTTAAAAGTAGCTCTAGCGCTCTTCATTAGAGTTATATGGGGAAAGGTGTTGGCTGTGCAATACTAGCTGGGAACTGGTATTTTCTCCTTCTATACAGCCCATTACTCCCATTGCCTAATGTAATTTGGAATGGCTGCCTATTCTTCCTGTTTTCCTCCACCTCCCCACACTCATGGTAAAGTTTAGACTGTAATCTCCTCAAGGCAGGAACCTGTTTTCCTCTACCCTGGCCACGCCAAGACCACGGCCATAGAGCCCAGAAAATCTACAACTAAACAGCAAATGTGGTTTCCAAGAAAGTATCCAATAGAACAGAATTGTAATTCTTGAGTTTGATTGAGAATTGAGAAATTTTAAAGTGGATGTTATTTTAATAATTTAAAATCTTTTGGCTGTAAATATATTTTAATTTGTGAAGGCCAATAGCCATATGCAATAAACTTACTTGATACTTGGGGTACTTTTAACCCTTGCCAAGATCCACAGGCTCTCCTTTCATCTGTTGTCCTATTTAAGAAATTCTGTCCCACGCTAAAAGCAGAACGCCTTTCCCAAGCAACTCAAGAAAAGGTTTCTAAGAACACACAATAGAAACTTATATAAATATACCCCACCTACACCCCCATACCTTATCCCAAACAGGTAAACTTGTTAAGAAAGGAAAAAAGAATGGATATTTCAACCATTTTTTAAAAAAGCATTTACACAAACATCTCCACCATGTGAAAATGAGCACATGCACAGAACAGCTTGCACATGCAAACTGGTTATTAATCCTTGTCCTAAACATATCCCAAGGATGACATTTCCCTTGTCTTTATTTATTTAAAAATGAATATCCCCTTCTCTCTTGTTATTCAAGGTGTCTCCCAGAAAGGAAAAACCAAGAACATTTCCATAACAGTAGAAAAGAGCAAGAGTCCAGTAGTACCTTAAAGACTAACAAAATTTGCAGCAGGGTATGAGCTTTCAACAGTAACTGCTCACTTCTTCAAGGCACTCCAAGGCCATTTCTGCATGTACAGCTGACTGCACTTTACTGCAGAGAATCTGAGCAGTCGAGCTGTTAAGCTTCACTTTGGATTTTGTGTGAAAAAAGGCCTAAGAAGAGATTTTGAGGTGGCACCCAAAATAATACACCCAAAAGAATGTACCCAAAAGAAGGGCAGGAGGGTCTCTCCAGGGAAGGAGGCTCCAGAGAACTCGTAGAGAAGGGCTGCTCTCTCAGCATCGAAAAAGGCCACTCGCCCCCCAGGGTAGTTCAGACACACTCGTATTGTCTTGAGCCCCCCACTCATGGTGAGGGGAGGATCGTGGCCTTTTACAAAAGCCGTGTATCTGCCCCCCACTTCCCTGCTCCCCAGATCCCTTCCTCGGGACTAAAGGTGATGCCTCCCTTCCTCCTCACAGACTTTCTGGCCACCCCCACAGCCCATTCTTCCTCACTTCCCACGAGGACCTCCCAGAAACGGCAGCCTTCTGTGAATCCCTCAGGGCCCAGCTCAATACCCCACTGGTCATATCTCTCAGGATGGTTGGGCAGGGCTTGAGTTTTTCTCCTCGTCTCACACTTTTCCAGCCCTCAGACAAGATGAGTTTGGTATGGGCGGTATATGGATCCAGAATCACTTTTGCTGCTGATGGGGAGCGGGGGGGAGAGAAGAGAAGAGAAGCAGGTTTAGCTGGGAGACAAATGGCAGAATTGTTTGCCATGCCTACCTGACACTATTGTTACTGTCCCGCATATGTCCACTACCTGTGGATCTCCCTGACCTGGCTGGTTGTTTAGACATTTCCCCTACTGTGGCTTGTTCTGTTTCCTCTTCCTGCTTTTTGGTTTTAACTCTCCTTCCTTCCCCTGTCCTATTTAAGGAAGCTGAAAGGCAGAACAGACCTCCTGGGCTTGAACAAAAATCAGCAACCCATGTGAGTACAGCCTGTTCCCCATATCAAAGAAGTACCATGAGGGGGAAGCAAAGAGCAATGTATATTTCAGGAGACCCCAACCTTTTTCATCCCATGGACACCTTTGGGATTCTGACGTAACGTGGTGGGCGCAGGGACAAAATGGCTGCTGCAGGAGGAAGAGCCAGACACAAAATGGCTTACTTTCAGTCATACGGCACAGATCCATAAGCTGTGGTGGCAGCTGCTGCCAAAGCAACATTGTCAAAAATCTGAACAGCCAAGCAATCCTTCAGTGGCCAATCAAAAGCCCTGCTGCCAGATCCCCACATGATCACACCCACTTTATAAAACACTTGGCGGGCACCCGGAAAAATGTTTGTGGACACCCATGGGCACGACGTTGGGGACCCCCACTATATTTCATCCACCTTTATAAACAAACAAAAGGAGAACATAAGAGAAGCCAATGTTGGATCAGGCCAATGGCCCATCCAGTCCAACACTGTCACACAGTGGCCAAAAATACCAGGTGCCATCAGGAGGTCCAGCAGCGGGGCCAGGACACTAGAAGCTCTCCCACTGTTGCCTCCCCCCCAAGCACCAAGAATACAGAGCATCACTTGCCCCAGACCGAGTGTTCCTATCTATACCTTGTGGCTAATAGCCACTGATGACCTCTGCTCCATATGTTTATCTAATTCCCTCTTGAAGCTGTCTATGCCTGTAGCACTGCCACCTCCTGTGGCAGTGAATTCCATGTGTTAATCACTCTTTGGGTGAAGAAGTACTTCCTTTTACCCATTCTAACCCAACTGCTCAATTTCATTGAGTGCCCACGAGTTCTTGTATTATGAGAAAGGGAGAAAAGTACTTCTTTCTTTACCTGCTCTGTCCCATGCATAATCTTGTAAACCTCGATCATGTCACCCCTCAGTCGTCATTTCTCCAAGATAAAGAGCCCCAAGCGTTTTAACCTTTCTGCATAGGGAAAGTGTTCCAACTTTTTATCATTCTAGTTGCCCTTTTCTGCACTTTTTCCAATGCTATAATATCCTTTTTGAGGTGTGGTGACCAGAACCGTACACAATACTCCAAATGAGGTCACACCATCGATTTATTCAGGGGCACTATGATACTGGCTGATTTGTTTTCAATTCCATTCCTAATAATCCTGAGCATAGCGTTGGCCTTTTTATTGCCGTCGCACACTGTCTCGACATTTTCATTATCTACTATGACTCCCAGATCTCTCTCTTGGTCAGTCTCTGCCAGTTCGGACCCCACCAACATGTATTTATAGTTAGGATTTTTGGAATCCCCTCAGAGTTCACCTTCTCTGCCATCCTGGTAAATCCTGACAAGTCTCCTGAGGAGAAAGCATTGAGGAACTGGCTGGGGCAGGGAGGGTGAGATACTATATTATAAGTTCGATATTATATGAATGTTGCAATGTATCACATTCTGTATGGATAAATTGTTATCAATTTAATAAAAATTGGGGAAATGAAAAAAAAAGAGGTGAGTGCAAAAGTTCGTTTGAAACTCAACATCAAAAAAACTAAGATCATGGCATCCAGCCTCATCAGTCCTTGGCAAATAGAAGGGGAAGTCATGGAAACAGTGACAGAATTAATGTTCCTGGGATCCAAGATCACTGCAGACAGTGACTGCAGCCATGAAATTAAAAGACGCCTGCTCCTTGGGAGGAAAGTGATGGCAAATCTAGACAGCACAGTAAAAAGTAGAGATATCACCCTGCCACCGTAGAATAGTTTTTTTTTAATTATGGTGCTGGAGAAGACTCTTGAGAGTCCCTTGGACTACAAGGAGATAAAATCAGTCAATCCTTTTTTTTTTTTTTTTTTTGTAAAACTCTCTTAAAGAAGAGAGAATTTTATTCTTTTTATAAGAAACAGGAGGGGTAGACAGGTGGAGAAAGAGAAAGATGGAGTGAAATTTTTCCTGTTAGTAAATGTTAGTTTAGGTTAATAACCGATACCAGTTTTGGCATCTATCGTGGTTAGAAGATCTTCTTTTTAACTATTACGAAGTCCAAAATCACTCTGTTAATGCAGTTAGTAAAGTCCATTGGGGTAATTAAACAGCTCCTTCCAGATGTTACACGAACAGTCCTCAAAATATCTTCTTTTTAAATCTCTTCCAGTTATGGATTGAGTCCATTTTAACTTTGAAGTCTTCCGTTCCATCACCACTTTCCCCTGGGCTGCTGTCTTCTTCGCTTGTCCCAATTTGGAATACTGCATCTTCCTCCCTGCTGGCGTGTCTCTTCAGAAGTTTCTGCATTTTAAAGATGTAATCCTTCTTCTTTCTTTTCTCTTTTTCCTTAAACTTCTGGCTTTCAGGCTTCCTGGGCTCCACAAACTCTTCGGATGAAATTAGATCTCCAGTTTGTCGCTTTCTATGCTCAACATCCCCTTCTACTGGCAGAGTATTCTCTTTTATAAAAGCGGAATAGGCTTTGGGAGCCTCATCCACCTCTTCTTTTAATTTTATCGCTTCACTGCCAGTTAGGGGTGCTAAGACATTTGTCAAGATAAATCCGAGATCTTCTTTCTCTTCTTCTTTGACGCCCTGGAAACCTAGAATCAAATTCGATTTCTGTTCAATCTCAGTTATCTTTCTAGCTGTTTCCAATATCTGTTTCTGTCGACTGATGAGAACACTATCCATTTTAGACAAAGTTTCGTTGATTTTGCACAGTTGTTCCAGCAGGGGGCACAGCATCTCCTTTTCCTGTTGATTGACAGCGAGCTCTTGGGGGGCTGTCTGGACCGGAAGTCCCTCCTCTCTTCTCTTCCGGTATCTGCAGGACTTTTTCCAGTATCGACATTTTGTTTTTTTGTTTACTTTTAAAAAGTTCGTGCCGCATCCCCCAGGAAGCTAAGATGATCAAAATCTTCCATGCAACCCCAACGGTACTTTCACCAACACTTTTTCTTCTCTCAGCCCCCCTTCGCGCTCCCTTTGTGGATCTTGCTTCTCAAAGGGGGTGGGGACTCCTCCCTCCTCCCAACGCTTATACGCATGCAGGGGGGCTCCGATTAACGCTTCAAAATAGATCTCCAACTCACGATTCGATGCTACTTCTTCTTTTTAATTTAAGCCATAGCGCTGTTTTCACTCCTGGAATTCGGTGGCGCCGCTAAGTCCCATTACGGGCACGCCGCAGCGGGGCCGATTGGAGCGGGGAGAAAGCCTCAATTTCCCGGCTGTCTGCCGGCAAAGAGGCTACTCCCCAAGCGCCCCCGGTTCGGAGCCTTTACCTAAGGCTCACTAGGGTCTTTCGCACATGCGAAGACCCCCCTAACTGCGCGTGGGCTAACCGCCTCCGGGAGCGTCCCGAGAAGCGGCCGCCATTCGCGATGCCGAAACCGAAACCCCAAAATCAGTCAATCCTAA
>JAPDNY010001357.1:0-16359 GCA_029375565.1 Gekko gecko | reverse complement strand
TTTAAGAATAGATGCAAGCCATTGTGCCAGAAATATTTGTAATTCACTTTTCTCTTCAGCGTCCTCAGGAAAACCGCAAAATTTCAAATTATATTGCCTGGTCTCCATTTCTAGAGCCAACAGTCTTTTCTGAGTTACTGTCTCTTCAGTTTTAAAAGTTTTAATTGCTTCTGCAGCTTGTAAACCTAAAGAAGTTGCATGATCTGCTTTTTTATCAACTTCCTGCAGAGCTTGTTTTATATCATTTAGCTGGGTCTGTACAGGCTCAAATAATGCCTTCATGGAGTCTAAAATTCTTGTCTCCATTTTGCTCATTTGTTTTAAAACATTTTGAGTCAATTTGCAAATCATCTGTACCTTGTTGCTGAGTGCCGTCGGCCATCTTGTCTTCAGTAGTTTTAGAAGCAGATCGGCCTGCAGTCGTTGTAGCAAGTTAGCAGTAGTCAGTAAGTGGTCGCTCTGTATCTTTTTTCTGGTTTCTGGGTCTCTCACTGGATCTCCCCATATATTTAGAGTCGTTTGCAATCAAAAGTGGTGCGATTTAGGAGGTATTGGGGCGAGAAGGAGCAGAGCTCTAGAATTGTGCAGCCATTCTTCTTAGTGTCAGGCCACGCCCCCGAATTTTATATTCTTTACCTTTTAACTTCAGTCCTTGGATTTGGTTATCATTTCTTATGGTTTCACATGAGATCTCTAGAGTAAAAATGTGTGAATTCTAAGATGCTGATGGAGACTGCAACTCCCACTGAATCTCTTTCCACACTCTGAGCATGTGGGTTCTCTCATGCTTTTGAAGATTGCCAATCTGACTGAACCTCTTTCCACATTCAAAAGGTTTCTCCCCCATGTGGGTTCTCTCATGCGCGTGAAGATAGCCACTCTCACTGAATCTCTTTCCACACTCTGAGCATTCAAAGAGTTTCTCCCCTGTGTGGGTTCTTTGATGCTTCTGAAGACTGCCACTATTGATGAATCTCTTTCCACACTGTGAGCATTCAAAAGATTTTTCCCGTGTGGGTTCTTTGGTGCTTCTGAAGAGAGCCACTGTCACTGAATCTCTTTCCACACTCTAAGCATTTAAAAGGTTTCTCTGCTCTGTGGGTTCTTTGGTGTTTCTGAAGATTGCCACTATCACTGAATCTCTTTCCACACTCTGAGCATTCAAAAGGTTTCTCCCCCATGTGGGTTCTCTGATGCACGTGAAGATGGTCACGCCGACTGAATCTCTTTCCACACTCTGAGCAATCAAAAGGTTTCTCCCCCGTGTGGGTTCTCTGATGCACGTGAAGATGCTCACGCCGACTGAATCTCTTTCCACACTCTGAGCAATCAAAAGGTTTCTCCCCCGTGTGGGTTCTCTGATGCACGTGAAGATGGGAACTCACACTGAATCTCTTTCCACACTCTGAGCATTCAAATGGTTTCTCCCCTGAGTGGGTTCTTTGGTGCTTCCGAAGACTGCCACTATCACTGAATCTCTTTCCACACTCTAAGCAATCAAAAGGTTTCTCCCCCGTGTGGGTTCTCTGATGCACGTGAAGATGCTCACGCCGACTGAATCTCTTTCCACACTCTGAGCAATCAAAAGGTTTCTCCCCCGTGTGGGTTCTCTGATGCACGTGAAGATGGGAACTCACACTGAATCTCTTTCCACACTCTGAGCATACAAAAGGTTTCGCCCTCATGTGGGTTCTCTGATGCTTTTGAAGATTGCCAATCTGACTGAACCTCTTTCCACACTCTGAGCATTCAAAAGGTTTCTCCCCTGTGTGGGTTCTTTCGTGCGTCCGAAGAGAGCCACTATCACTAAATCTCTTTCCACACTCTGAGCATTCAAAAGGTTTCTCCCCTGTGTGGGTTCTTTGGTGCTTCTGAAGATTGCCACTCTCACTGAATCTCTTTCCACACTCTGAGCATTCAAAAGGTTTCTCCCCCGTGTGGGTTCTCTCATGCACGTGAAGATGGTCACTCTGACTGAATCTCTTTCCACACTCTGAGCATTCAAATGGTTTCTCCCCTGAGTGGGTTCTTTGGTGCTTCCGAAGACTGCCACTATCACTGAATCTCTTTCCACACTCTAAGCATTCAAAAGGTTTCTCCCCTGTGTGGGTTCTCTGATGCACGTGAAGATGGGAACTCACACTGAATCTCTTTCCACACTCTGAGCATTCAAATGGTTTCTCCCCTGAGTGGGTTCTTTGGTGCTTCCGAAGACTGCCACTATCACTGAATCTCTTTCCACACTCTAAGCATTCAAAAGGTTTCTCCCCTGTGTGGGTCCTCTGATGCTGTTGAAGATTGCCACTCCGACTGAATCTCTTTCCACACTCTGAGCATTCAAAAGGTTTCTTGACTCTGTGTATTCGCTGGTGCACAAAGAGCTGTGAGCTATTTTTTAAGTACTTTTCACACCGAATGGATTTACTTGCCTTCATTATTCTGTGCTTTGGAATATGTATGTTATGCTGTCTTCTATCTGTCTTCTCAACCACATGACTGCCTTTCTTTCTTATCGGTCTGCCTTGATTTCTGATGTTTTCTTTCAAGTCTTCCCTTTTAACTTCATCTGACATTTGTTGATGAACTTCCTCATCCTCTTCCTTCCTGTGAACATCTTCTGCTGGAATAAAGATAGAGATCCTGTTAGCACCTGGGAAGGCTGCTAAGGTCCAAAGGCATCTATGTGACTGCAGTAGATAAGAATTGATGACCCTTTAAGAACATCAGAACATAAGAAAAACCCACGTTGGATCTGGCCAGTGGCCCATCCAGTCCAACACTCTGTCTCACAGTGGCGAAAAATACCAGGTGCCCTCAGGAGGTCCACCAGTGGGGCCAGGATACTAAAAGCCCTTGCACTGTTAAACCCCAAGCATCCCTTGCACCAGACCAAGAGCTCCTATTTATATCTTGTGGCTAACAGCCACTGCTGAACCCCTCCTCTATAAGTTTACCCTTTGGCCTTGTCCACCTTGGCTGATCTTAACCACCTTATGAAACGTTGCTCAGAAGTGAATGAGAAATCCCCCATGGCACTTCCTTGCCCTTTTCCCATGACCTAACAGCGAAGGATACTCACTCTCAGGCTGGTCATCTGGGAAGGAAATATGTCCTTGGGATCCCCTTGAGGAAATCTTCAGCCTTTCTTTAGATGCAAGGCTGTTGTACATCTCCACTGTAGTCCCTCTTATACTCCTGCCTTCATTCGGAGAGAGACAGAGAGAAAGAGAGAGAAAGTGATCATTCTTATATGGGGAAGGGGAAAAATTCAAAAGTGAAAAGGATGAAACCGTGGTCAAGATCAAGGCCCACAGTCCCAACCAGTATAAGGGGGGAATAGATCTGTGTGGCAAAGCATCCTAGTTCCCCCAGGGGATTACGTGATTATTAAGTGGCCAACTCTGAGTTGCAGGTGTTTGTGACTTGAGTCTTCCGGTGGCTAATATCCTTCTCTTTTTAATGGCTGGCCTGAAGAATGCGGTCACTGGTCAACAGTAATTAACCGTGAGAACCTGTTATCCAATTGTGTAGCCAGGAGGGAGGGGGGATTAGGAGGGTGCTGACTGCCTCTGGAGAATTCCATCAAGGAGGACCCTTGATTGGGTCATTAGGACCACCTGACCCTAGGAGGCAGAAAGTGTCATACCTGTGATACAAGAGGGAAGCCAGGCTAAATTCACGCTCATGCCATATTAATATGTCTTGATATTTTCTTGCTGCAACATGATGAATAGTTTTCTGTAGAGCAACTTAGGCTACGGCTGGAATATTCACGCTGCAACAAGAGGTGCCATCGAATACCAAGTATTGCATGTGTCAGAGAGGACAGTTTAATTTCCTTGTTTTTCGCTGTGCTGTGTGTTTACTGATGTTTTATTTTTAAATTCATAATAAACCTTTCTATATCTAAAAAGAGGTCTGCTTTACTTGTGTGCTCTCTTCTCATGAACCCACTGAACTGGAAGCTGCTCAAGTCCAAACAGTGGAGACCCAGGGGGGACCCAGTCTTCGGTTCTTGACAGGATCGTCTGCAGGTCACAGGCAGAGCGGATGTCTGTGATCCCATACAGGGGGAAGGGTGTCTTGTAAAGGTTGGCACCAGTGACATGAGGATCCAGCCCCTTCCAGAGCATTTCTGAGGGCCTCTCATCCCCCCCCGTTTGGCCTCAGGCCAGGACACCTTCTCTGGCTCGGGCGATGGCCCCAACACTGGGCTCTGTTGCCCTGGGCAAGAACACACCCAGGCACACAGGAACCTGCCTTCTACTGAATCAGACAACTTGGTCCATTGAATTCAGCATTGCCTACTCAGTCCGGCAGCCACTCTCCAGCGTCTCAGGCAGAGGCTCAAAACTGTGAATAGCTATTCAGTATTTTGATTCATGCCTCCTCGCAATGGCAGGAATTTGCACCTTTGGCAACAAGGAAAGACCCTTACCCAGAAAGGCCACATTCTCGTAGTTCTCCAGCATGACTTCCCTGTACAGAGCTCTTTGTTCCGGATCCAGCAGGGCCCATTCAGCCTCGGTGAAATCGATGGACACCTCCTCGAAGGAAAAGGGACCCTGAAAGAAAAAGCAGATTTCCTCGTCAGAGGTCACGCCAGACTGGAAGGAAGTAAACTGGGAAGGTACAGGACGTGTTGCTTGGGATGGGTAAACGGAACAACATAGAGGTGTGCAAAAAAAAATGTTGCTAATTTTCAGCTTCATGTATATCACACCCGAAAAATACCGGTAAATGCTGAATTTCCCCAGTCCAATACCGGTAAGGTATTTGGATTGGGGAAATATTCGGTATTCCGAATATTTTGTGGTCTGATATACACCACCAGAAGGGAAGGAGGCATGACCACTACCTGTAGAGTTCTGGTTCCGGGCTCATCGACAGCGGGTGTGTGCGTTATAGCTCCGTACGCCGAACAAGCCTACTAACTCCCTAGGGTTTCTTTCAACCCCCTCTAAGTGCCCTCTTGTTGAGAGGGACATGGCAAGGAGCTCGAACCGAAGGTGGGGTGGGGGTGGCAACCCCTCCCAGCCGCTTTGGCTAGCTCTGAAGCAGGGAGTCAGCGGGAGCCCCGACAAGACTTTGTCACGCCGAGCTGCAGAAGAGCCCGAAGAGTCGTTCTGAGTCAAGGAGAAGGAAACTCGATCTAACAAAGCTAAGTATAACTTTTAAATTTTGTTTTTCTTTTTTTGGTGCTGTTATGGGGCGTTACACTTACCGCAGCTGAAAGAGAAGGGAGGGTAGGAGATGGTAGCGTGAGGAGGGAATGCCCATACCTCTCAAATGGCAGAGGACTGTTTCTCCAAAAGCGGCTAATGAAAGAAATAAAGAAAGAAATACGTGGAGGGGAAAGCTAAAAGTGAATGTAACAGGGCTTTACAAGCGCCAAAGGCAGACGCAGATAGCTGCAGATAGTTTTCTTTTCTTTTCTTTTCTGATAGCTTGCTCATGCTCCACTTGTGTGCCGCTTTAAGAATCGGACCGAGAGAAGAAAGCCACGGGGGAAGATTGAAGTGACGTCGGAGTGTTGACACGAGAAGCAGGAGACAACAGAGAATGGCTGGGCGACAAGAAAGAGCATGGCTAGGAGGTGTGCGGCACAGTGGAAAACAAGAGGAAAAGATTGATCGGCAGCAGGCTGCAGATAGCAGGCAGCAGACAGAGAAAGAGACGGCGAGATACGAACGTGGAGAGAAAGAGACACAGAGAGGAGAAGAGCAAGAGGTGGAAAAGACATTAGGACTGCAAAAAAGACGGAGCCAAGATTTAAATACGGATTTAGAACAGAACAGAGCGCGTAGAGACAGACCTTGTAGAACGGACCCCTCTGCTTGTTGGTGATTTTGTGGTTCTTTGTGCTGTCTTCTTTTTTCTTTCTTCTTTATATTGCTTTTGTATGGTTTTCTACGTGTGCTGAGATAGCGGGGGATTAAGAATTTAAAACTTAAACTGCAGATTTAAAAGACCAGTACCTGACAAGGAGGGGAATAAGATTTAGATATTTCAGGAGACCAAATACCGAAGTATATTAAATATTAAGGTGTGTAGAGAGGGTAATTTAATTGAATCTTTAAATTTAATATTTAATATTAAGTAGTATAATATACCTAACAATTTATAGCCTCTGGAGCTAGTGGGCACAGAAACCCTCTCTAACATCAACTAGTCAGACAGGAAACCTTGGACAATTAAAAACAGCCGCAATACCCCAAATGAATATAAAAGATCTAAAAGCAATAATACAGGAGTGTGTGACACAATCTATGAAATCAATAATAGAGAACACACTTCCAGAGCTAATTAAAAAAGAAGTAGAGCCAATAAGATTGAAAATGGAAGAGATGTCTAATCAAATTACAACGGAAATAAAGTTGGAAACCGAAGAAATTAAGAAGCAAATAATAGAAAATAAGCAAGAAATACTAAAGATATCTATTAATAATAATTCAATTAAAAAGAAAATGAGAGAATTGGATTTTGAATGCAAGAGCTAAAAGCAAAAGGGGATAAATTAGAAGAATCAGTCATCTCTCTGGAAAGGGATAGAGCTGCCTCCATAGTGAGATGTCAAAACATACCAGAAAGCGTGGAAAAAAATTTAAGAGAAGAAGTAGCTCAGAACTTAGCTGACCAATTAGAGGTAGGGACAAAAGAAGACATCAGTTCAGAAATAGAGGCGATTTATAGAAGAAACTCATCCTATGCGAAAAAGCAAAAGACATCAAGAGAAGTACATATTAATTTTTTTAAAAAGGAAACAAAAGATAGGATACTTAAGGAAGCGAATCAAAATAAAGTTATCATACAGGGTGCAGAAGTGAGATTTTTAAAAGAGATACCCTGGAGGGTGAGGGAAAAAAGACAAAGCTACTTCATTCTGACAGACTTATTAAGAATCAATGATATACAATACAGATGGGTAATACCAGGGTGTGTGTTATTTGAATATGGAGGTAGAAGGCAGAGAATCGACTCAATTTTCAAAGTTGACAACTTCCTTGAGAGATTTGGGGCGGATTTGGGTTGGCAGAAAGAGGAGGAAGATGAAAGAGAGAAAGAGACAGACTTAGATGAGGATAGATTAGGCCACGAAGTAGAGAAAGATTAAAAAAGCTAACCCGAAGAGGGATAGGAAAAGGCCAAATATCCCTTCGCAAATGCTGACGAGATTCCAGTATAGAAGTAAGGCCGGAGAGAACAAAAATAAAAATGGAGCGCAGTAAAAAATTCCAAATTCTCTCCGTTAATGTAAATGGTCTGAATAGCCCCCCCAAAAGAAAGAGAACATTTCACCAAACTGCAAAACTACATGTAGATATAACTTGCCTACAAGAGACACATATTCGAAGAGGGGACGAAAAATATTTTGCTCATAAAAAACTAGGGATAACCTTTTCAGCTTCAGATTAAAAAAAGAAATGAGGTGTAGTAATCTATGCGAAGGAACATTTACATCCTGAAATAATCTACTCATCAAACGATGGAAGGATAGTAACTCGGCAAGGAGTAGAATCTTTAATTATAGATATTTACGCTCCGAGCCAAAACCAAGAAAAGTTTTTAGAAGAATTGAGAAAAGTATTAAAGGGGAAGAATTATAGAAATGTATGCATTATAGAAGACTACAACGCGGTATTTGACAAGAAAATTGATTGTAAAAGCTCAAAGGCCACGAGAAGATCAAGAGCAGTATTAAGTAAAACATTTTTACAATTGGCCAAAGAGTATAGCTTGTTGGATGTATGGAGAACCAGGAGTATTAACAAGAAGGACTTTACGTTTTATTCCACAAGGCATAATTCTTGGTCAAGAGTAGATATGGCCTGGGTTTCATTAACAATATTATCTGTTAGAAGCTGAGATCTTGCCTAAGACATTTGCAGATCATAATCCATTACTGTTGGCATTTAAAGATCTACAAAGGAAAACCAGATGGACAATGAATATGAGTTTAAGAGATTCTACCTTTGTAAAGAGAACAAAATTAGAAATTCTGGAATTCTTTAAAAGAAACATGCATCCAGATATATCGATACAAACCATCTGGGATACTTTTAAAACCTATTTTAGAGGATGGTTCCCGAGTCAAGATGTGTGGAATAAGAAACAAAAGAAGAAAAAATATGATCGATTATGCAGGCAAATGAAACTGGAAGGAGAAAAGGGAATATGAGGAGCATATCGCAAAAAACATAAAGACCAACAATAAAACTTTCTTCAAATACATTAGAAGTAGGAAGCCAGCCAGGGAGGCAGTGGGGCCCTTGGATGACCAAGGGGTAAAAGGAGTAGTGAAGGATGATAGGGAAATGGCTGAAAAGCTGAATGCATTTTTTGCCTCTGCCTTCACTGTGGAAGAGGAGAAGTGTTTGCCCACTCCAGAAGCACCGATTTCGGGAGGGGGTTTGAAAGACCTGAATCAGATTGCGGTAACAAGAGAGGAAGTCCTCCGACTGATGGACAATTTAAAAACTAATAAATCACCAGGCCCGGATGGCATTCATCCGAGAGTTCTGACAGAACTCAAATGTGAACTTGTAGATCTCCTGACAAAAATATGTAATCTTTCTTTAAAATCTGCCTCCATTCCTGAGGACTGGAAGGTAGCTAATGTCACTCCCATCTTTAAAAAGGGCTCCAGGGGAGATCCGGGAAATTACAGGCCAGTCAGTCTGACATCGATACCGGGTATGTTGGTGGAAACTGTTATTAAGGAAAGAATTAGTAGGCACATTGATGAACAAAAACTATTGAGGCAGACTCAGCATGGGTTCTGTAAGGGAAGATCTTGTCTCACTAACCTGTTAGTGTTTTTTGAGGGAGTGAACAAACATGTGGACAAGGGGGGCCCAATAGATATTATTTACCTTGACTTCCGGAAAGCTTTTGATACAGTTCCTCATCAAAGGCTCCTAAGTAAGCTCAATAGTCATGGGATAAAAGGACAAGTCCTCTTGTGGATCAAAAACTGGCTTATAAATAGGAAACAGAGAGTGAGTATAAATGGGAAACTTTCTCAGTGGAGGGTGGTAAGCAGTGGGGTACCACAGGGATCAGTACTCGGTCC
Organism: Gekko gecko; assembly: GCA_029375565.1. Lineage (NCBI taxonomy): Eukaryota > Metazoa > Chordata > Lepidosauria > Squamata > Gekkonidae > Gekko > Gekko gecko. The sequence continues at coordinate 7,286 of JAPDNY010001357.1, read as the reverse complement.
GATGCTTTTTAACTTGTTTATTAACGATTTGGAATTGGGAGTAAGAAGTGAAGTGGCTAAATTTGCAGATGACACAAAGTTGTTCAGGGTGGTGAAAACCAGGGAGGATTGTGAGGCACTCCAAAGGGATCTGTTGAGGATGGGTGAGTGGGCGTCAACGTGGCAAATGGGGTTCAATGTGGCCAAGTGCAAAGTGATGTACATTGGAGCCAAAAATCCTAAATATAAATACACGTTGATGGGGTCTGATCTGGCAGAGACGGACCAAGAGAGAGATCTTGGAGTCGTAGTGGATAACTCGCTGAAAATGTCTACACAATGTGTAGCTGCAATAAAGAAGGCCAACGCTATGCTGGGGATTATTAGGAAGGGAATTGATAACAAATCAGCCAGTATCATCATGCCCCTGTATAAATCATTGGTGCGACCTCATTTGGAATACTGTGTACAATTCTGGTCACCACATCTCAAAAAGGATATTATAGCATTGGAAAAAGTGCAGAGAAGGGCAACTAGAATGATAAAAGGGTTGGAACACCTTCCCTATGAAGAAAGGTTAAAATGCTTGGGGCTCTTTAGCTTGGAGAAACGATGGCTGAGAGGTGACATGATCGAGGTTTATAAGATTATGAATGGGATTGAGCAGGCTGAGAAAGAAGTACTTTTCTCCCTTTCTCACAATACAAGAACTCGTGGGCACTCTATGAAATTGCTGAGCAGTCGGGTTAGAACAGATAAAAGGAAATACTTCTTCACCCAAAGAGTGATTAACATATGGAATTCACTGCCACAGGAGGTCGTGGCAGCTGCAAGCATGGACAGTTTCAAGAGGAAATTAGATAAACATATGGAGCAGAAGTCCACCAGTGGCTATTAGCCACAAGGTATAGATGGGAATTCTCAGTCTGGGGCAGGTGATGCACTCTATTCTTGGTGCTGGAGGGGGCAGCAGTGGGAGGGCTTCTAGTGTCCTGGCCCCACTGCTGGACCTCCTGATGGCACCTGGTATATTTTGGCCGCTGTGTGACAGAGTGTTGGACTAGATGGGCCATTGGCCTGATTCAACATTGGCTTCTCTTATGTTCTTATGTTCTTATGAGAAAAAATTAAGCTTAATCCAAATAATGAAGAAATAAAGACTAAACTCAAGTTATTACAACATAAAATGAACTTAATTTTGTCACAAGAAGTTGCAAAAAATATATAATACGCTAAACTGTATTATTTTGAAAATGCAAATAAACCATCACGTTGGTTAGCGATCGTATTAAAAGAGAAAGAGGGAAAAAAATAATTACAGCATTAAAAAATGATAAAGGCGAAGAGAAATTTAGTCTTGTAGATTTGAAAAACATTGTAGAAAGCTTTTACAAAAATTTATATTATCAACAGAAGGAAAATGTGACTCAAATTAAAGAATATTTACTAAAGACAAATAAACATAAATTTAATGAAGCTCAGAATTTTTTAAAAAAAATTAGCAAAATTTTAAGGGAATTGAAAACAAATCAGCCAGTATCATCATGCCCCTGTATAAATCATTGGTGCAACCTCATTTGGAATACTGTGTACAGTTCTGGTCGCCACATCTCAAAAAGGATATTATAGCATTGGAAAAGGTGCAGAGAAGAGCAACTAGAATGATAAAAGGGTTGGAACACCTTCCCTATGAAGAAAGGTTAAAATGCTTGGGGCTCTTTAGCTTGGAGAAACGACGGCTGACGGTTGACATGATCGAGGTTTATAAGATTATGAATGGGATTGAGCAGGTTGAGAAAGAAGTACTTTTCTCCCTTTCTCACAATACAAGAACTCGTGGGCACTCCATGAAATTGCTGAGCAGTCAGGTTAGAACGGATAAAAGGAACTACTTCTTCACCCAAAGAGTGATTAACATACGGAATTCACTGCCACAGGAGGTGGTGGCAGCTCCAAGCATGGACAGTTTCAAGAGGGAATTAGATAAACATATGGAGCAGAAGTCCATCAGTGGCTATTAGCCACAAGGTATAGATAGGAAATCTCAGTCTGGGGCAGGTGATGCACTCTAATGCTGGGGGTGGGGTGGGTGGGAGGGCTTCTAGTGTCCTAGCCCCACTGCTGGACTTCCTGATGGCACCTGTTATTTTTGGTCGCTGTGTGACAGAGTGTTGGACTAGATGGGCCATTGGCATGATTCAACATTGGCTTCTCTTATGTTCTTATGATCCAATTTCAATCTGTGAAGGGATTAAGAGACAGAAGAAGAAAAAAGTGCCTGGACCAGATGGATTACCGATGGAAATTTACCAAATATTTGAGGACCAGATAATTCTCCCATTAAAAGAAGTATTACAAGATGTAAGTAAATCTAGTAAAATCCCAGATTCGTGGAATCAGGCAATTATTACTTTAATACATAAATCGAACACAGATGGAACACAAATTCAAAATTATCAACCAATATCCTTACTAAACACTGACTATAAAACATTTGCAAGCATACTAGCAGCAAGATTGAAAAAGGTCTTGGTTCAAACTATTCATCAAGATCAGACAGGTTTCCTCTCTAAAAGATATATGAATGACAAGATTAGAACTATCATTAATGTAATAGAATATTATGAGATGCACCCAGATAAGCAACTGGTTTTGATGTTCATGGATGCTGAGAAAGCGTTTGATAATTTATCATGGGAATTTCTATTACAAAAAATGGAAATCTGGGACTGTGGAACAAACCATGGTTAGAGCAATTTATACTGAACAATATGCACAAGTGGTCATAAACTGAGACATGACTCACAAGATATGGATTCAGAAAGGGACAAGACGGGGATGTCCTCTTTCACCTTTATTATTTATATATCCACTTTGGAAACGCTAGGTGATGAGGTAAGATAAAACATCTGGATTCAAAGTCTTAAACTAAAAGGAGAAGAATGTGAATTATTAGCATATGCAGACGATGTGGTATTTATACTGGAAAATCCCAAGGACTCTATCCCACAGGTATTGGGTTTAATTGAAGAATATGGTACAGTTGTGGGTCTTAAGATTAATTTTAGAAAGACTAAACTGATAACTAAAACTTGTACCCCAAGTATGGTTCAAGAAATATCCCATATGGAGGTTGTGAAAAAAGTTAGATATTTAGGTATTACAGTTACAAATAGGAACAGTAATTTAATTGAAGATAACTATAACAAATTATTAGCGGACATTAAAAAAGATCTACTTAGCCGGAAAAATTTACAACTCTCATTTATGGGTAGAATTGCAACAGTTAAAATGAACATTCTGCCAAGATTCCTATTTCTAGCTCAGAATGTACCAATTTTAAAGAGGACCAATTTTTTTCCCGAAATGGATAAACTTATCAGTCAATTTATTTGGCAACCGAAAAAAGCAAGAATAAAATTGAAGCTCCTGCAGGAAAGAAAAGAAGAAGGAGGCTGTGGTCTAGCAAACTGGAAGCTATACTATCAAGCAGCTGCTATGTGTTGGATTAAAGACTGGATAAATTTAGAAAATACAAGAAGGTTGAAATTAGAAGGACATGACTTATGGATGGGATGGCATGCCTATATATGGTACGGTAGAGACAAAAGCCATTCTCATGTCCATCAACACATAATAAGAGGATCTTTAATTAAAATTTGGAATTATATAAAAGAGAGGCATTATAGGAAAACCCCAAAATGGGTTTCGCCGTTGGAGGCATTTGTAAAACCATCTTTAAGTACGCAACATAATAGAGGAAGTTATAAAGTACTATTAGAAAAAGAATAATGAGCTAAAGTTAGAAGAGAAACTTCGGAATAACCATAATATCCAATTACCTTGGTGGCAATTTATTCCACTCAAATCTATCTATAGTAAAGACATGATACAGGGGTTTGAAGGTAATAAAATGAGTTGGAAAAAATTTGGCTCTCTTCAAATGATAAACTGGTGCAAAAATTATACAAATTTCTATTGGAGGAATATATGCTTGACGAAACAGTTAAATCTTCCATGATTTCCTGGATGAGAGATATAGGCAGAAACCTAGATATTGAGATGTGGGGGGAAATATGTTCCCCAGGTGGCACTGGTCCCTAGAAAAATAGCAAAGTGTTTTAAAAATAGCTTGAACAAATGTTGGAGATGCAAAGCTAATGCTGGTACGTTTTATCACATGTGGTGGCGATGTACCAAAGCACAAAAATACTGGCGAAAGGTCCAGAAAACAATTGGTGAAATTATTAATGTAAATTTACAGCTAGAACCAGAATGTTATGTGCTTAATTTGATCCCCGAAGAAATTAAAAGTCAAGACAGATGTCTGGGGATATTGATATGAACAACTGCCAGAATAGCATTACAAAATATTGGAAATCGGGGGGAAAATCAAGTGTAGTGGAACTAATGTATAGACTGCTTAATGTGGCTGAAATGGATAAATTGAGTTTATTTTTGCAAGGTAAAGATGATGACGTGTTTGCTAGAAGATGGTCGAGATTCTACAAAAGGGTAAATCGGGAGGCATAATGTTTGACTCATCAATATGTAAACTTCAATGAGTAAGATATTTGTATCTGTTAATATTGTGGAAACTTAATAAACATAACTTGTAAAAAAAAAAAAAAGAAGGAAAGGAGGCATGTTAAAATGTTGTCCTTCCCTCAGGTAGCCCATAGACTTCCTTGTCAATTTCACTCTCCACCAGTCAGCTGAGAGAGTAATTGACAAGGGAAGGCCTCTGCTGTGTGCCTTCCCTTCTCTAGCTGACATGGGGTCAGCAGGGAGCCGAGACATGTTGAAAATGCATTTCTTTCCCTTCCCCAGATTTAAACATGCCCCCCCCCCAGCATTTCCCTGAGTTTCTCTGCAAAGTGGAGAGGCTCGGGGAAGGAAAGGGGCATGTCTGCCTGCCGTTCCTTTCCCCAGCCAACCCGGCGTGGTGGGCTGACTGGGGAGGCAAAGGGCAGGCATGTTTAAAATTCCTTTCTTTCCGTCTCCGATGTCAGTAAAGCATTTTCGGTTTAGAAAAATGAACCCAAAAAAGCCGCTTAATTTTGGCTTTTTTGGGTTCTGCTATACTGGTAGCCGAATAGAGATCAAAACACACACCCCTAGAGCAACGTTCAGAGGGTCTCTTGCCCGGACACCTCGTAGAAACTGCAGGGGCAACTGCTCCTCTGAGAAAGGAGGAGGGAACCGGGCTGTCCCCCCTGCTCATCTCACTGTGGCAGAAAAAACACCAAGCCGGGGGCATTTCTGTGTAACAGCCGGGATTGGCTGCGGCCTCTCTGTTTGGTTCCTCTCCCATAAGGCTTTGCAGGCTCAGCTACTGTCCTCTCCGAACCCTCTCTCTAGCCTGACAAGGCACTCTGCTCCCAAAATAATAGGTTACATTTTTCTAGGTCTATCATCTCTCCCTCGTACTGTGTCAAGGACTCCTAGTGAGAAGGGTTTTAGCTTCTTGACCTGCAACATACTACCTGAACCAGGCATCTGTGCTTCCAATAAAGTCTACACATTATATCCTTGACGGTCTAACTAAGGTATGAGCTCAAGGTGAAGACTGTTCTCTTTATTTTGATACTCTTCTGCTAAATGTTAATCTTACGTCATCCATGTGGGCTGAATCGATGGGTACTGAGGGTCTCAACTGGTGAAGACTTCTTTGCTCTGGGCTGGTCTTCAATCAGCTCTCTGTGAGCTCTTGTTGACTAGACCGGGGCGCTCGGTATTTCACACTAGAGCACTAGGTTTGTGCTGAAGTAGTCTATGCTTAATATGGAAATGTTATGTTTTTATTCTAAAAGATTTGTAAGTGCTAAACAATGCTCCCTGTAAGCTGTGGAGTCTGGTGAACAAAACTTCTACTTTGTGAGCTACTGGCATTAAAGTTGTGAGTGAGCGATTTGGCTACCGCACAAATTAGCTTGCTCTGGAGTCATCCTTCCTGAGCTAAAACATGTGAGCCAGGGGCTAAAAAACTGTGAGCTAGCTCATACAAACTCAGCTTAGAGGGAACGCTGGTGCTAAAGTGCTTTCTGGCCTTAGGAAGTTTATCTTGTAAATAGCCTGGGGAAAGGGAGGGTCCCAGGGAAACAGTCCGGGGGCCCCAGAATACCGCAACACTCACCTCTCCTACCTGGACTGGAGGGACGGCAGCCGTTCCCACACCTCTGAAAAGATGTCGGCTCAACAGCATCTCTTCACTGCCTGTTCCTGAGACAAAGAAGGAAGGAAGGGTGTTTTCTTGTTTGTTCCCTGCTTCACACACCCCCTGCCCGAATTCTGGGAGAGGCAAAAGAGAAGTCCACAGTACCCATGAGCCTCAGGGATTATAAATGCGGCTAATGTATTTCAGACTCCTGTGAGACCCGTGTTTGCTCTGCGGGGAGGGAAAGACGTCGCATGACACGTCACCGTCCCATTTGGACCAGACGTGACTCGAGCACATCTGGAGACTCGAGGGGAGTATGAGTGAGTTTCCAGAGGGTCTCTTGGCAGGCTCACCTCCCCAACCGGGTTTCCAGCCAGATGCAACATCAACAGGACACCACATCTGTCCTCATCTCCTTTTGGAGGCATCAGAGTTACTGGACATTTGAGTGCTGCAAATTAACTCTGTCTCGTGTGTAGAACTATTTGTCTTGATCCTGACCTGAACTCTCTGCCCATCACATTCACGGGGTGCCCCAACTGCACCCAGGAACACGGGGTCCTTACCACAGGAGAGGGGATCTTGGGCACGCTCCACGGCCTGCGCCCCCTGCCCTTGCTCCAAGGAAGCTCCTTCCGCCTCAGGGGTTGTAGCCTCCATCTTCAGGGATGGTGCCCACACCTGAAACAGCAGCGAGGGAGAGGGGTAAGAGGTGGAATGGAAAGGAGACCAAGGAAGGGATCCTGCCCCACTCCCAGACCCTTCCTTCAGCAGACCTGGTTTGTTCTCTGGAGGAATCAGAAATTCAGAGGCTGCTGAAGGAGGCCATGAAATCTCCTACTTGGATGGTTAGAACTTGGGCAATTATCTGGCAGGGAAACTTTAGGATAAGGCCCGATATCGTTTCTTGAATTGGACACACCTGGAGGAAACCCCCCTCACCTGTCCTGCCTGCCTCTCCTCTTCTGCCTTCCTGCCCTGGCCACTGTGACCTCGCGAGCACCTAGAAAACAAAGCATCCCTTGCCCCAGACCGAGAGTTCCTATAAGAACAGAAGAGAAGCCCATGTTGGATCAGGCCAAGGGCCCCTCCAGTCCAGCACTCTCTGTGTCACACAGGGGCCAAAGATACCAGGGGCCATCAGGAG
>JAPDNY010001356.1:0-16377 GCA_029375565.1 Gekko gecko | reverse complement strand
AAATCAGGTTTATAGGGCTGGGACACTTTTCCCAACTCCTGGGAGGGGCGGTCCCCCTCCACTTGTCTTCCTGTTCCCTGGTCTGTGCTTAGCTCTTGAGCAAGCAGTGAAGGAGTGATATCGCCCACACAAGGGACACTTGTGCTTAAACTTACAGGGCTTGCGTCCACAGAATCCTTGTGATGCGAACTCCCAGCAAAGAAGTCACGGCTGAACGCCCTGGCCTCCTAAGGGATGAGCCACAGTTGACCCAGTGGACCTTTGAGCTATATAGCCACTATCAGATCAGTTGCCTGAAACCAGCTTGGAGCCACAAGTGCTGGTGCACCTGGTCCCAGGGCAGAGCTGGATTAACAGCTGCCCTCATCCTAAACTCTTCACTGTATTGTAACCAGGAACACCAAAAAACTCTGTGTAAGCCCTGTATATGATGTCGATGTATTGGAAAAAGGGGAGCTGCCCTCACGGGATGAGTGCGTGCCACCACCCCAGCATAAATCAAGAAACCTGGCAGCCAGTTAGCCCAAGCCTGGTCAATGCAGTGACGCTTGTCGCTCCTTGTCCCCTTCATCTAAATCTTCTTTGTCTTTCTTTTCTATGTCTCTAAATAGCAAGGAAAACACGTCCACAAATTCACCCTTCAATATTTTTTCCCTGGTTGCCAACATGAGGTGATCCCCAGGGGCATTCCCACATCCCCCCCAAGGCATGGCACTATAAGGCACTGAGCCCATAGGGGCCAGTGAGGGGGAGCAATAGCCCCCCCCCAAGGGAGTTGTTGACTCGGACACCAATTCCCCATTCCAAAGGGCCAAACCCCAGGTGGATCTGGATGGCAGAAACCCCACCGAAAGCCCAAGCTGAAAGAGGGACCTACTGATTACACCCCAAGGCTCTGGGAGCAGAGCCCTCCTGACCCCCCTCCCAGATTCTCAGGGGCCCAGGTTGTCAGGTTCTTCAGTCAGTTAGTCACACAACACAGGGCTTCTTCAGAAGACAGTGCTTGATGATAAAACAGTACTAGGCCCCAGGGTGTCAGGTTCTTCAAGTTAGTCACACAACACAGGGCTTCTTCAGAAGACAGTGTTTAATGTGTTTAAACAGTACTAAAGACACGTGTAGAAGAAGAAGAAGAAGAAGAAGAAGAAGAAGAAGAAGAAGAAGAAGAAGGAGGAGGAGGAGGAGGAGGAGGAGGAGGAGGAGGAGGAGGAGGAGGAGGAGGAGGAGGAGGAGGAGGAGAAGAAGAAGAAGAAGAAGAAGAAGAAGAAGAAGAAGAAGAAGAAGAAGAAGAAGAAGAAGAAGAAGAAGAAGAAGAAGAAGAAGAAGAAGAGGAGGAGGAGGAGGAGGAGGAGGAGGAGGAGGAGGAGGAGGAGGAGGAGGAGGAGGAGGAGGAGGAGGAGGAGTTTGGATTTATACCCCGCCCTTCACTGCCCAAAGGCGTCTCAGAGCGGCTTACAAACTCCTTTCCCTTCCCCTCCCCACAACAGACACCCTGCGAGGTAGGTGGGGCTGAGAGAACTTCTGACAGAAACTGTCCTTGAGAGAACAGCTGTGCCAGAGCTTGTGACTGACCCAAGGTCACATCAGCAGGTGCAAGTGGAGGAGTGGGGAATCAAACCCGGTTCTCCCAGGTAAGAGTCCGCGCACTTAACAACTACACCAAACTGGCTCTCAGTACATTCTCTGTATCAGTTATGACTAGATACAGCAGCGCCTACTAGGTTATACTACATTCAAACAACCCCCCTTCAGCAGAAACCAATTGATTCAGTGTGCGCGCATGGGAAGCTAAGCTGGCTAAGCGGGCTAATAAGCGAAACATTCTAGGAACCGTTATAATTCCCAGTGAGGCTCTTGCAGCTGGAAAAAGGTCAGGGACTCAGGCTGTGTGAAAACTTCAGAGGAAAAGAAAGAGGCAGCAGGCCTCCTCCCTCATACCATAGACATGACAGGTTTACCTGACACAGGGCCAGGCGTTCTCCACAATAGGCACGTCCATCTTACCTGAACTTTCTGTGGCCACAACAGCCACACCGACTGGTACTGCCTCGCAGCTTGCACCTTGCATTGACACACCCTCACCAGCTGTGGCCCCTTGAACCAACCTTTCTGATGTCACTCCCCATGGGGGAGCTGTGGACACTGAGCCTATAGCTGAAAGACGAGCCAAAACTGCTTGATTTAATTGTGATGAACAGGACCAACGTGCTGAACGTGGTAGTTCCACCTGCCCTCATGCCACCGTAACACCCCGCGTGGTTTCCAGAGCCTCCAAGTGCTCCAGAATGAGATGCCTCTCTAACTCTGTCTCCACATCATCCAATGAGGATTGAACAGGATTAGCTGGCTCTGCAGCCTTCATTGCCTGCTGTGCCTCCTTAGCAGGCCCTTTTCATTTTCCTGACACCATCTTGCATGAGGCAGCACACAACAAAATGGCGTCCACCACCTGACTCGGCCATACCTAACTTGCTCGCGAAGCTGCCAAATGCAAAGCGACCTGAGACCCCATGGCCTACTGAACCTGTCAGCGGACAAAGACCCAAACCTCCCAATATATATGGAGGGAGGGTGAAAAAGGCGACAAAACCCAACACAAGGGAGAATGGGGGAGGGTTAATAAGTGGGGGGAGGAGGAGGGCTGGGCTGCCCCCAAAAAGAGGGAGGTGGGGGTTCTGAGTCAAAGTGAAGTGCACACAGTGCCCTTCTCCCCAACCCAGTACACTAAGTCAACTGACTACCAGAACCACCACCCACAAAACCTCGAAACCCTGATGACAAAAACTCTTGAAGCCCGAAGGGACCACGTTGGAGAGACGCTCCTTCTCGCCGACCGATACCAAGAAAACTGCCCTGATGGGAGGTGGCACAATGATTAAATTCAGAAAGCCCCTCCCTCCAGATACCTATATGGGCAGGAAACTCCACCAACTTCCAAGCCTGCAAAGTAGGCCCTCCCTCCTCATATAGCCTTTCAGGCTGCCATCAGGTAGAGCCTTATTCCCTCCTCTTCCATTGTATTCTCATAACAACCTTGTGAGATCGGTTAGACCACGGCTTCCCAACATGGTGTCTGTGGGTGCCATGAAGCCTGCTGACACTTTTTCTGGCATCAGTCAAGTATTTTTAGGAAGTGGGCAGGGCCAGGTAGGGCTTTTGCCCAGCAATGCTTCTGATTGGCTACTGGAGATTTGATTGGCTGTGCATTTTTTTACAATGTTGCTTTGACAGTTGCTTCCACCATGGCAAAAGGATCCGCACTGTTACTGAAGTTAAGCTGTGGCAATCATTTTGCGGTTGGCTCTGCCTGTTACGGCAGCAATTTTGTTGCAGCCATTTTTTTCTGGATCCACAATGCTATGCCAGAATTCCAAATGTGCCTGTGGGCTCAAAAAGTTTGGGACCCCTGGGTTAGGCAGACTGGCCCAAAGTCTTCTAGTGAACTTCACAGCCGAGTGGGGAATCTGAACTCAGGTTTCCCCACTATTAGTCACACACTCTAATCATTATGCTGCACTGGTTGTCTCATCCACATTGGTGTTTCTTTATATTGTGCTAGGTTTGTAATCCAGAAAATATGCCCGAATTTAGACTCTTGTCCACAAATTCACCCTCCCTGAGCTAAAGGAATACTCATTACCGGCAATCAATTTTTTTACCTTCAAGAGAAGCAGATTTGCATACTCAGGCCTTGAAACCAGACATAGAGAGCCTTGACAAATGGACAAACATTGATCCTGACCTTGGTCCTTTTCTGTAATATATCCATTCCGTAAGTGCCATCTTTGCCTTTGATATTTTTCCCGCCTCTCTTCATTCTGCTGACATTTGAGCCAGACTTGCATTCTTTCCTGTAGCAGCATTGTCTCAGCAAAACGTAAGAATAGTTATTCCCAATAAGCATGGAAACAACAAGATGTTTTTCTCTTGTATCAGAACAGCTCCCCTAAAGAATCAGGAAATGCTATTTTACAATAGAATGGTAGGTACTGCATTAATGATATTTAGTTCCTTATTGATTCCTATAATTAACCTTTCACTACAGATAGGATTTTGAAGAGGTTAAATATCTTTAAAATGGTTACACAAGGAAACAATATCAAAGATAAGAATAAAATTAATTTAATTGTTGCCTTGGTAGAAATAATTTAATCTGCCAAGATGTACCTCTCCTTTCATTTCAGCCTCCTTCATTCAGCCTTCTGTTCCAATGAATGTATTTTAAACACAGCAAATCAATCAAAGCATATGGATCAGCAAATCTAGTACCTAGTATTCTGTAGAATAATCTAGACCTGCAAATTTATGCAAGAAATTTTGATAGAAATTCTGAGAGAGCCACTGTATTATCACAGATTTTCTTGTGCCTGATTTTGCAAGATCTGAAAATTCAAGTGCATGCCATGAGAAAGTTTAAGCCCCGCCTCCAAATAACCTTCAAAAGTTGTAGCATTAGCATAAGGGAGCTATGCAATCTCTAGGTCTAGGTAACTCTATAGAGTCTACATAGGTTTTGTGTAATGGTTTGGAATAGTGGTTAAGTGCGCAGACTCTAATATGGGAGAACCAGGTTTGATTCCCCACTCCTCCACTTGTACCTGCTGATGTGACCTTGGGTCAGTCATAAACTCTGGCACAGCTGTTCTTGAAAAAGAGCAGTTTGCGTTAGAGTTCTCTCAGCCCCACCTACCTCACAGGGTGTCTGTTGTGGGGAGGGGAAGGGAAAAGGCGTTTATAAGCCGCTCTGAGACTCCTTTGGGTAGTGAAGGGCGGGGTATAAATCCAATCTCTTCTTCTTCTTCTATATGGGCAAATAATCATGCAGATCCAAACACATTTATGCCCTTTGAAGCCCATGATTTCGATGGATGGGGAAGGGTATAATTGTGTTTAGGAGTGCTTTGCATGGTGATCCGGAATGAAGTAAACTTGGGGAAGCAAAAGATGTTTTTGGAGAAACACAAATCAATAATGACACAGGGTTTCCATGCCTCGCGCTATAATCCCCATTGATATATAGATATATTTCATTGCTTTTGTCCAGTTTCATTTACAATGTTTTTAAGTAGCAGAGGCACAGTTTTACAGTGCAGTCCTAAACAGAATTATATCCTTCCCCATTCTGGCAATGCCATTTGCTTCCTGTGCTTTTACTCTGCTTTCTCTATTTTGGCAAATGATGTGGTAAAGGATCACATTTCAGTTCTTTTCAGCATATTTCAGTTCCTTCTGTCACAGGTTTGAACAGCAGAAGTGGTAGGCACGGAGTGGGCCAGAAGAGAGTGCGAGTATCCAAATAAATACTGGAGGGTTCAGCTAGGTGCAAACTATATACATTTATTTACACACCACAGCCACCATCAAACAGAGTGTCAAAGTGCTCTGCTGCAATCATACAAATGAGGAGGAGAAACTGTACATCACTCACTGTACATTTATACAAACACCAGCCAATCAGGCTTCAGTGCTGAGTCACTGTGATAGCAGTGGCAAGACTGCCCTGAACCGGTTATAGCCAGCTCTAACAGAGATTCCTGGCCTGACAGCTACCTGTCACTAGATCAACCACATCTAGCCAGACTTACAAGACATGTGGATCTCAACACCTTCAGCAGTCCAGTGCAGAATAATGCAGGGTGGTGGTCCCATGCAAACACATATGTCACACACCCTCCCTCTGATCTCATCTTCTGCACCTCTAATCCTTGCTTATGGGAAACTGTGTGACTGCATACACACTGAAAGCAGATTTGCAAAATATATATCTTTATAATTGCCTGCATCATCGGTGTTTTGGGCAACAGATGTACATTTGGTTTGGCTTTCCTATTCCCAGTCTGAATATCATCTTTCCACAAGGAAGTGTTTTGTTGGAAGAAAATAACACTTCCCTAGCACTCAAAGCTGCGGTGGCTCAAGTGGTTAAGACGCTGAACTGCAGGCTGTGGAAGGTCAGTAGTTCAGCAGTTCAAGACCCGGGTGCCGCATGACAGGGTGAGCTCCTGTCTCTAGTTCCAGCTCCTGCCAACCTAGCAGTTCGAAAACAAGAAATTGCAAGTAGATAAATAGGTACCACTTTGGTGGGAAGGTAACAGCGTGTCCGTGCGCCTTGGTGTTTAGTCATGCCGGCCACATGACCACGGAAATGTCTTCGGACAGCGCTGGCTCTTTGGCTTTGAAACGGAGATGAGCACCGCAACCCTAGAGTCGGATTCGACTGGCTTTCGAGCAAGGGAACCTTTACCTTTACCTTTACTAGCACTCAAAGCACAATATTTTGTCCCTGGGGAAAATGCAGTTTTTCTCTGAAAAAACACAGTGAACCAGCAGATTTCTTTTACCATTCCTATTCCATGCTGGGAAACAGTGCCTCTATGGAAATCCTGCTTGGGCACAGCTCTTAGAGGCACCAGAAACCTGTCAGGAGAAATCATCAGTAATGCAAATGATCAGCCGCTAGAGTTGCCATCTTTCCAAGGAAGGTCTTCAGCTGTGTGATTTGATGTGCAGTCACTAGCAGTTTTAGCTCCATTCTGTGTAAATCTTCACCTGCTGTTAAAGACACAAGTGAAAACTTGCTTGGTCCCCCCCCCCGGATAGCTGGGAACCGTAACTGATGTTAAACATAGGCATTTCACAATGGTAGGGAAATGAAAGAAGAAGCCTCTTCCAGCCCATCCGTTGTTTTTTGTGCAATACAAGGGAGTTCCATAATTTCCAAGATCATCTTCTTGCTGGAAAGAGTGTATCCATCCAATTAAAGAAAGTTTTGTTTTTGGAGTAGTCAAGTGACTTCTCCCTTCATCTGTGTTCAGGCCTAGTGGTGTCCCCCTACTGTAAGGCCATTAAAATATCTTTAGCCTTCTTTGTGGCATTGCCTACCTTATGGAATACTGTGTCAGAGAAGGAGCATGAGGTCTAATGAAAATGTAGTCATCCATGCACCTTTGCACTTGCATAGTATATTGTTTAAACTGGGTTACTATCTATGCAAAGCAACTTTTCGTGCTCAGTTATCCTGCCAGAGGTCCATAGCTTAGATTGGTGTTGCACTACCATTCTAATGAAGCATACATTACTGGTTTACACAGGCAGCAGTCCAGTTTCAATAAGATGCTCTGTGAGTGCAAAGTTGCATGCTCTGTCTTTTGCTTTGCCAGCATCATGTTTAAATCAGGCTATGCTCACCTTCTCTGGCCAGTTTTAGAAGGTTACAAAAGATTGTCTGTTCCAGCATGCTTTGGGCAGATAATTGAAGTCTGAAGCTCTGTCACTATTGTTTCATGTATTTTAAGAGCTGTTATGCTGAATTTTGAAGAGTGCTAATGAGCTCTGCTTTGATTTTAAGATCAGCTTGGATTTATATGTTTATCTTATTTTAATGATGTTTTGCTGTGCCTTACTGTTTTTATATTGGATTTTGTACTGTAAGCTGCCTCATACATGGTAGAGCATAGGGTAAATTCCTAAACAAACAGCTGTTAAATGTAGAAAGTCCTGTCTTCTTTTGTATGTAGTGGTCCTGACTGTGTTCCTGTTAAGGAATCTAAATTCTGCCCAGCCTAGTGAAGCTGCAGTGTTGTGCTGCTGTGTGAAACCCAGGCAAAGAGGGATATGGAGCACTTTATGAATCAATACCTTTGAGCATATGAGTGATCTGAGCTAAAGGTACAGGCTGATACAGTTCAATGAAGCCAACAGGAAGGAACTGTTTGTGTGCTGCATGGATGAGTAATTGGAATCAGTTGATGTAGAGGGTGTTTGTTTGTTTGTTTGTTTAAATTAAGGATTGTAGCTTTATCTTCTAAGTAAAAACTCTGATCTCCAAAACACCAGGGTTAGACTACAGGCAAGTGACTCCAAGCTTTAGCACACCAGGCAACGAGTCCATTTGGGCAGAGAGTAGAGAGAGTAGAGAGCCAGCTTGGTGTAGCAGCTCCCATGTTAGACTAGGAACGCCTGGGTTTAAATCTCTACTCTCTGCCATGAAAGCATACTGGGTGACCTTGGGCCAGTTACACACTCTCAGCCTAAACTGCCTCACAGGGTTGTTGAGCAGATAAATGGGGAAAGAATCATATATACTGTCCTGAGCTCCTTGGAGGAAAGGTAAGGGAGGGGAACACTCAATTAATGCCCTTCCTTGGGGGTCTTTAATCTTGTTGAACTTGTGGACACTTTTGGAACTTTGAGAAAGAGAAGTGGAAATATGACAAAATGTTGGGAAATTCAAAACCAAACATCATCCTGTGATGGAGACAATTATATCTGAATGGGAGCTCCCTGCAGAACCAAAGAGGATGTCTCCTGTGATATTGTGAAGAGCCTCTTGCTCCATGGAGGTAGAAGAAAGCCAGAACTGGTACTTTGCTTTGGAGAAGAAGCAAGTGGACACCAAGAAATAAAATGTGCACATAAGAAGCACATGGGCACCACTCTACATGATTCATCTGAGTGAGCATATTTCATCAGGAGAATCACCATTTTCTAACTTAGTTATATTGATTCAGATAGGTGAATGATTGGATTTCCCCACATTGGAAGAAACTCTGTGTGTATGAGGATATTAATTTATTTATTTACTTCATGTATACCCCCCTTTGTCCACAGTGGGGATCCAAAGCAGCTTACATCCTTCTTTTCTCCTCCATTTTACCTTCAGCACAATCCCGTGAGGTATTTATTTATTTATTTATTACTTTAGATTTGTATTCCACCTAGCTGGGCAAACTGGCTCAAGGCAGCATACACGATAAGATAGATAAAACAATAAATACATTAAGAACACAAGAGAAGCCAATGTTGAATCAGACCAATGGCCCATCTAGTCCAACACTCTGTCGCACAGTGGCCAAAAATACCAGGTGCCATCAGGAGGTCCAGCAGTGGGGCCAGGACACTAGAAGCCCTCCCACTGCTGCCCCTCCAGCACCAAGAATAGAGTGCATCACCTTGCCCCAGACTTGAGAGTTCCTAGCTATACCTAGTGGCTAATAGCCACTGATGGACTTCTGCTCCATATGTTTATCTAATTCCAGCTTGAAACTGTCCATGCTTAAAAAGAAAGGTTCCCAGCACTTCACATAAGAACACTAGAGCCCTCCCACTGTTGCTCCCCCAGGCACCAAGAATACAGTGCATCACTTGCCCCAGCCTGAGAGTTCCTATCTATACTTTGTGGCTAATAGCCACTGATGGACTTCTACTCCATATGGTTATCTAATTCCCTCTTGAAGCTGTCCATGCTTGTAGCTGCCACCACCTCCTGTGGCAGTGAATTCCATATGTTAATCACTCTTTGGGTGAAGGACTTCCTTTTATCTGTTCTAACCCGACTGCTCAGCAATTTCATTGATTGCCCATGAGTTCTTGTATTGTGAGAAAGGGAGAAAAGTACTTCTTTCTCAACCTGCTCAATCCCATGCATAATCTTATAAACCTCGATCATGTCACCCTCAGCCATTGTTTCTCCAAGCTAAAGAGCCCCAAGCGTTTTCACCTTTCTTCATAGGGAAAGTGTTCCAACCCTTTTATCATTCTAGTTGCCCTTCTCTGCACTTTTTCCAATGCTATAATATCCTTTTTGAGGTGTGGTGACCAGAACTGTACACAGTATTCCAAATGAGCTTGCACAAATGATTTATAAAGGGCATTATGATACTGCCTGATTTGTTTTCAATTCCCTTCCTAATAATTGGCCTTCTTTATTGCAGTAACACACTGTCTAGACATTTTCATTGAGTTATCTATTATGACTCCAAGCTCTCTCTCTTGGTCAGTCTCTGCCAGTTCAGACCCCATCAATGTGTATTTATATTTGGGATTTTTGGCTCCAATGTGCATCACTTTGCACTTGGCCACATTGAACCCCATTTGCCATGTTGACACCCACTCACCCATCCTCGACAGATCCCTTTGGAGTGCCTCACTATCCTCCCTGGTTTTCACCACCCTAAACAACTTCATGT
The DNA here is from genome assembly GCA_029375565.1 of Gekko gecko. Taxonomy (NCBI): domain Eukaryota; kingdom Metazoa; phylum Chordata; class Lepidosauria; order Squamata; family Gekkonidae; genus Gekko; species Gekko gecko. The sequence goes on along the minus strand of JAPDNY010001356.1, from coordinate 6,409 downwards.
CATCTGCACATTTAGCCACTTCACTGCTTACTCCCAATTCTAAATCGTTAATAAACAAGTTAAAAAGCATTGGACCGAGTATTGATCCCTGTGGTACCCCACTGCTTACCACCCTCCACTGAGAAAGTTTCCCATTTATACTCACTCTCTGTTTCCTATTTATAAGCCAGTTTTTGATCCACAAGAGGACTTATCCTTTTATCCTATTACTATTGAGCTTACTTAGGAGCCTTTGATGAGGAACTTTATCAAAAGCTTTCTGGAAGTCAAGGTAAACAACATCTATTGGGTCCCCCTTGTCCACATGTTTGTTCACTCCCTCAAAAAACACTAACAGGTTAGTGAGACAAGATCTTCCCTCATAGAACCCATGCTGAGTCTGCCTCAATAGTTTTTGTTCATCAATATGCCTACTAATTCTTTCCTTAATAATAGTTTCCACCAACTTACCTGGTATCGACGTCAGACTGACTAGCCTGTAATTTCCCGGATCTCCCTGGAGCCCTTTTTAAAGATGGGAGTGACATTAGCTACCTTCCAGTCCTCAGGAATGGAGGCAGATTTTAAAGAAAGATTACATATTTTTGTCAGGAGATCCACAAGTTCACATTTGAGTTCTTTCAGAACTCTCGGATGAATGCCATCCGGGCCTGGTGATTTATTAGTTTTTAAATTGTCCATCAGTCGGAGGACTTCCTCTCTTGTCACCGCAATCTGATTCAGGTCTTTCAAACCCCTCCCGAAATCGGTGCTTCTGGAGTGGGCAAACACTTCTCCTCTTCCACAGTGAAGACAGAGGCAAAAAATGCATTCAGCTTCTCAGCCATTTCCCTATCATCCTTCACTACTCCTTTTACCCCTTGGTCATCCAAGGGCCCCACTGCCTCCCTGGCTGGCTTCCTACTTCTAATGTATTTGAAGAAAGTTTTATTGTTGGTCTTTATGTTTTTTGCGATATGCTCCTCATATTCCCTTTATGCTTGCCTGATCACAGACTTGCATTTTATTTGCCACAGCCTGTGTTTTTTTATAAATCTCACTGAGACTAGCTTTCCACCACTTAAAGGAATCCTTCTTACCTTTTACAGCTTCCATTACTTTATTTGTTAACCATGCAGGCTTTTTTCTGTACCTATTTGTGCCTTTCCTAACCTGCGGTATATATTTTTTCTGAGCTTCTTTTTAAATAGTCTCCAAGCTTCCCCAATGGTTTTGACCTTTTCCACTTTTCCTTTCAGTTTATTTCTCACATGAACCCTCATACCAGAGAAGTTACCCCTTTTAAAGTTAAAAGTGGTTGTGTCAGTCTTTGGGCAACTCCCTATTTATACAAATGTTAAACTCAATGACATTATAGGCACTGTTCCCAAGTGGTGCAATCACTTTTACATCTCTCACCAGGACTTGGGCGTTACTTAGGACCAAATCCAGGATCGCCTCTCCCATGGTAGGATCTGTGACCATCTGTTCCATAGCACAATCATTGAGAGTGTCTAAAAACTCAATCTCTTTTTCCTGACTAGAACTCATATTGACCGAATCAATGTGTGAGTAATTAAAGTCGCCTATTACAACACAGTTATTTCATCTAGCTGCTATCTTTAATTCATTCATCATTTTATAATCCTCCTCTACCTTTTGATCTGGTGGGCATTAAACTCCCAGTGTTAAGCCTCCTTTTGGACCTATTATTTCAACCCATAGCATTTCCAGAAGCAAATCCAATTCTCTTACCCTCTCAGTCTTACTCTCTCTGACATACAGAGCCACCCCACCTCCAACCCTTCCCCCCATCCTTCTGATATAATTTATAACCAGGAATCACCATATCCCACTGATTTTCCTCATCTCACCAAGTTTCTGAAATGCCCACAATGTTTATTTCCTCCCCCCAACACCAAGCATTCCAACTCCCTGATTTTACCTCAGAGACTTCTAGCATTTGTGTATAAACGCCTATAGTTTCCCCTGCTTGTTAAGCTCACAACCTTCTTTTTGCTGCCTCAAGACCTTGCCAGGCAGTCCCTATCCTTAGCCACAGTCTCAGTGGACAATTGTAATCCATTTCCTTGTACAAAAGTAACAGCTACCCCTTCATCTCTTTGAGATGAGCCATCCTGAACTAGAGACTTTTCATCTCCTGTTGGCTTTCCCCCAATATTCAATTTAAAAACTGCTCTGCCACCTTTTTGATTTTGAGCACCAGCAGCCTGGTTCCTTCTTGGGACAATTGGAGACCGTCTCTTTTGTACCTCTTGTCCCCAAAAGCATCCCAGTGCCTAACAAACTTGAACCCTTCTCCCCTATACCATTGTTTCATCCACGCATTGAGACTCCTGATCTGTGCCTGTCTCTCCGGCCTTGCATGTGGAACAGGTAGCACTTCTGAGAAGGCTACCTTGGAGGTCCCACATGGTTGGTGCCAACATGCACCACGACCACTGGCTCCTCCCCAGCACTATCTACATTAAAATCAACAAAATTCACAAAAACAGCAATTTATACATATGTTAACAGATACAGGTTAGGCTGAGAGTGTGGGACTGGCTCAAGGTCACCCAGAGAGCTTCTACCTCCAAGCGGGGACTTGAACCTGGATATTCCAGATTCTAATGTGTGATATATGAGGGTCAAGGTAACAAAATAAGTTTTTATAAAAATACAAATATTTATTATGGTGTACACATTAGTAAAAGATAAACTCCAGCTATCAGACTCTAAAACTTTTTACATACAGAGCTGTTAGTTTTACATATAAAATTGATAGGTATATCTTATGACTAGTAGACCATACACATTTGGGCCCCTTCGGGCCTTCCTCAGTGGTCAGTATTACTAGGCCAGATCCTGAAGTTGAAGCTCAAATATTTTGGCCACCAAATGAGAAGGGAGCACTCACTGGAGAAGACCCTGATGCTGGGAAAGATTGAAGGTCAAAGAAGGGGATGGCAAAGGATGAGATGGTTAGACAGTGTCATTGATGCAACGAACATGAAATTGAGCAAACTTCAGAGGACAGCGGAAGACAGGAAGGCCTGGCGTGATCTGGTCCATGGGGTCGTGAAGAGTCGGACTCAACTGTGCGACTGAACAACAAAACAACACACATCCAAAAATAAATATATGGGGGGGGAATTCTTTAGAGCCAGGTGTTGCTTTCTGGAATTGTCAAAAGGGAGTGAAAAGAGCCAAATTATTTCATATCAAATGCACATAATAATAAATTTTAAAATAACAGAAAACTTGCTGTTGTTACCTCCTGTGATGTGCAATTGCTAAAAGTTTACACAGTAGGCCATGGATAATCTCTCATGGTAACTGCACATGCTCTCCAAATTATTCTACACCAAAATGGAAATTACACAGTTGTTAGAATTTATAAATGGTATAATTATACAAATAATTTTTAGCCATAGAGTATTTAAAATAAATTCCAGATTCTAGGCCTACACTTTAACCACTACACTACACTGGCTGGCTGTTGTTCGCACGTTGTTGTTCTATATTATTGTTGTTGGCTCTATATTAACTGACTCAGCATGACATCGAGAGAGAGCTTGTAGATGAAACTCTGAAGCTTACTATTTTATTTTTTAGTTACAGTAGATGGGAGGAACAGAACTTTCAGCCACTTTCACATTTGGCAGTGGAGATACTAATATTGGGAGCTATGTATTCATCAGTGCTCCATTCCTACCACATTGAATCTTACTTTGAGATTATAAATTGGGAAAGCATCTGGCATCTGACTACGAATTCTTAGAGAATAAACTCATAAAATATTCATTGTGACCTCCTTTTTCACACATTAGGATGACAGAGTGGAGAATATCAGAGATCTGTCAGATCAGGCTACTTAACCAACAGCATGGGGTTACTCATCCCCATCACCACCACCTCACCAACCTTTTTATTTGTTTTTTTTCCAAGTGGATGTCTTTCGGCACTGTGCCAAGAACTCATTAAGCTACCTTATAGTGAGTCAGATCAACAATGTAAATTTGCAATATGATCTCTACTGCCTCTTTATTTTTCTGAATCCAGCTTGGACATCTGGCATTTCTTGTTCCATATAAGATAAGTCTTTGCTGTTAAATTTTGAGCATCAAGTTATTTGCATGAGAAATTACTGTGATGGTCTGATAGTTGCTGCAGTCTTTGACATCTCCTTTGTAAAAAAAAATTAGAATGTACAATGACCATTTCTAGTCTGTGGGCCATTGTTTTGTTTTCCATATTTGTTGGCATATTCTTGTTAAGGTTTTGATGGACTCCTGGTGATTTGTTTTTCCCAATTGCACTGAGTCCAGCTTTCACTTCAATTTCTAAAATTTATTCTTGCCCATGGAGTTAAATGGAACCCATAAGGTTCCAGGAAGCTCTACGGGATCCAATGCCCCCTGGTGATTCATTAGATGAGCTTGTAGAGGATTGGCATAGCTGACTATCCAAGGCTATTGATGAAATTGCTCCCCAGCACCCTCTTCATCCTTGTGCCAAACTGGCTCTGTGGTATACCCTGGAGCTATGGAGGAAGAAACGAGAACTGAGATGACTAGAATAAGTGTGGAGGCATGCTTGTAATGAAGCCTCAAGAACATCTTATAGGACATTTATGAAGGCCTATGAGAAAGCAGTGAAGGCCACTAAGAAAGCTTTTTATGAGACCTCCATTGCATCTGCTACCTCTCACCTGGCCCAATTGTTTAGAACAATTTGATCTCTACCCTCTTTGCTTCAAGGCAAATCAAATAATAAGGAATTGGCTATTGGCTGTGAGGCATTTGTGAGCTTTTTTGCAGATAAAGTCTTGTCACTCTACCAGGACCTCCTAGCCACAATTGATACACTGATGGAACTGGAAGCTCCTTGTCCGTCTTCTCTGGTCTAGTTTTGGACCATTTCAATCTGCTCTCCCAGGAAGAAGACAAGATCTTGGTTGCTGTGAAGCCCACCACTTGCCCCCTTAATCTGTGCCCTTCCTGGCTGATTAAAGCCTGACCGAAGAGTGTTCGGACTTCCCAGTTGGTCTAAAGGAAGCAATGGTGTGCCCACTCTTGAAGAAGCCATCTTTGGGCCTGACAGCCCTTGCCAACTATTGCCCAGTCTTGAACTTACTATTCATAGGCAAGACAGTGGAGAGAGTGGTGGAGGAACAATTCCAGGTTTTCTTGGATAATGCTACTGTCCTGGACCCATTCCAGTCTGGCTTCTGCCCTGCCCATTTGATGGAGACCATGCTAGTCACCCTTGCAGATGACCTCTGGAGACATCTGGATCAGAGTGGGTTGGTGCTGCTGTTGCTTTTTGATCTAACAGCAGCATTCAACATGGTCAGCTACAACCTGCTGACACACTGCCTCACTGACACTGGAATACAGGGGACTGCCTTACAATGACTTTTCTCCTTCCTTCATGTTTGGGGACAGAGGGTGGTTCTCGAAGAGAAATTGTCCCAGCAACACCCACTAAAATGTGGAGTGCCACAAGGGGCTATCCTCTCCCCTGATGTTGTTCAACTTCTACATGCACTCCTTGCCCAGTTGGTCTGAGTATATAGGCTGGTTTGTCACTAATATGCTGATGACACCCAGCTCTATCTGCTGATGGATGGACGGCCAGACTCCATCCCAGAAGTACTGGACAGGGCATTACAGGCCATGACTGGATGGCTCAAACAGAGCTGATTGAAACTGAATCCAACAAAGACAGAGGTCCTGTACCTGAGTTGTGCGGCGTTGGGATCGGGAATCCAGCTCCCAACCCTTGGTGGGACACCATTGGTGCCAACGCTGAGGTTGAAGAGCCTAGGGGTGCTCCTGGATTCCTCACTTTCAATGGAGGCCCAGGTTGCTGCTGTTGCTCCATCAGCCTTCTATCATCTAAGGCTGGTCATACAACTGGTTCCCTATCTCACTCTCCCAGGACTTAGCTACTGTGTCCCATGCAGTGGTCACTTCCAGACTAGATTATTGTAACTCACTCTACTCAGGGCTGCCCTTGAACTTGACCTGGAAGTTGCAGCTAGTGCAGAATGTGGCAGCATGTATGCTGACGGTCAGGGGTCTTTTTCGGGGGAGCGCACTGGAGCGCAGCTCCGGGAGCTCAGGAGCCAAGCCCCGCCCCCAGCCGGCGTCCCGGAGAGTCTTTCAGGCAGCCGAATGTCAATTTCAGCTCCATTATATCCTATGGGCCATTGAAGTCAATGGTGAAAACATAGGGTATATTCTAGGGGCTGGAGGGGAGGGGGTTTGATTGAGAGGCTCGAAACTCACAGGATAGCTGATGGAGCCTCTCCCAAGATACCCACCAAGTTTCAAGAACATTGGACCAGGGGGTCCAATTCTATGGGCCGCTAAACAGGTTGCCCCTATTCCCTCCATTGTTCTCTATGGTGGGAAAAAATAAC
>JAPDNY010001355.1:0-16391 GCA_029375565.1 Gekko gecko | reverse complement strand
TCCTGGAGCACCCTGAGGCTGTCATTCCACTCTGGGACATGTCATTCCAGTCCCAGAACACTCCTGCAGCACCCTGAGGCTGTCATTCCACTCTTGGACATGTCATTCCAGTCCCAGAACACTCCTGCAGCACCCTGAGGCTGTCATTCCACTCTGGGACATGTCATTCCACTCCCAGAACACTCCTGCAGCACCCTGAGGCTGTCATTCCACTCTGGGACATGTCATTCCACTCCCAGAACACTCCTGCAGCACCCTGAGGCTGTCATTCCACTCTGGGGCATGTCATTCCGCTCCCAGAACACTTCTGGTGCACCCTGGGGCTGTCATTCCACTCTGGGACATGTCATTCCATCCGAGAACAATCCTGCAGCACCCTGGGGCTGTCATTCCACTCTGGGACATGTCAGTCCAGTCCCAGAACACTCCTGGAGCACCCTGAGGCTGTCATTCCACTCTTGGACATGTCATTCCACTCCCAGAACACTCCTGCAGCACCCTGAGGGCTGTCATTCCACTCTGGGACATGTCATTCCATCCGAGAACACTCCTGCAGCACCCTGAGGCTGTCATTCCACTCTGGGGAATGTCATTCCACTCCCAGAACACTCCTGCAGCACCCTGAGGCTGTCATTCCACTCTGGGACATGTCATTCCATCCGAGAACACTCCTGCAGCACCCTGGGGCTGTCATTCCACTCTGGGACATGTCAGTCCAGTCCCAGAACACTCCTGGAGCACCCTGGGGCTGTCATTCCACTCTGGGACATGTCATTCCAATCCCAGAAAACTCCTGGAGCACCCTGGGGCTGTCATTCCACTCTGGGACATGTCATTCCAGTCCCAGAACACTCCTGCAGCACCCTGAGGCTGTCATTCCATTCTGGGACATGTCATTCCATCCGAGAACACTCCTGCAGCACCCTGGGGCTGTCATTCCACTCTTGGACATGTCATTCCACTCCCAGAACACTCCTGCAGCACCCTGAGGCTGTCATTCCACTCTGGGACATGTCATTCCATCCGAGAACACTCCTGCAGCACCCTGAGGCTGTCATTCCACTCTTGGACATGTCATTCCACTCCCAGAACACTCCTGCAGCACCCTGAGGCTGTCATTCCACTCTGGGACATGTCATTCCATCCGAGAACACTCCTGCAGCACCCTGGGGCTGTCATTCCACTCTGGGACATGTCAGTCCAGTCCCAGAACACTCCTGGAGCACCCTGGGGCTGTCATTCCACTCTGGGACATGTCATTCCAATCCCAGAAAACTCCTGGAGCACCCTGGGGCTGTCATTCCACTCTGGGACATGTCATTCCAGTCCCAGAACACTCCTGCTGCACCCTGGGTCTGTCATTCCACTCCGTGGCCTCTCATTCCTGTCCCTGCACTCTCCTGCTGCACCCTGGGTCTGTCATTCCACTCCGTGGCCTCTCCTTCCTGTCCCTGCACTCTCCTGCTGCACCCTGGGTCTGTCATTCCACTACGTGGCCTCTCCTTCCTGTCCTTGCACTCTCCTGCTGCACCCTGGGGCTGTCATTCCACTCCGTGGCCTCTCCTTCCTGTCCCTGCACACTCCTGCTGCACCCTGGGGCTTTCATTCCACTCTGGGACATGTCATTCCAGTCCCAGAACACTCCTGCTGCACCCTGGGTCTGTCATTCCACTCCGTGGCCTCTCATTCCTGTCCCTGCACACTCCTGCTGCACCCTGGGGCTGTCATTCCACTCCGTGGCCTCTCATTCCTCTCCCTGCACTCTCCCTGCTGCACCCTGGGTCTGTCATTCCACTCCATGGCCTCTCATTCCTGTCCCTGCACACTCCTGCTGCACCCTGGGTCTGTCATTCCACTCCGTGGCCTCTCATTCCTCTCCCTGCACTCTCCTGCTGCACCCTGGGTCTGTCATTCCACTCCGTGGCCTCTCCTTCCTGTCCCTGCACTCTCCTGTTGCACCCTGGGGCTGTCATTCCACTCTGGGACATGTCATTCCAGTCCCAGAACACTCCTGGAGCACCCTGGGGCTGTCATTCCACTCTGGGACATGTCATTCCAGTCCCAGAACACTCCTGGAGCACCGTGGGGCTGTCATTCCACTCTGGGACATGTCATTCCAGTCCCAGAACACTCCTGATGCAGCCTGGGGCTGTCATTCCACTCCGTGGCCTCTCCTTCCTGTCCCTGCACTCTCCTGATGCACCCCGGGGCTGTCATTCCACTCCGTGGCCTCTCCTTCCTGTCCCTGCACTCTCCTGCTGCACCCTGGGTCTGTCATTCCACTCCGTGGCCTCTCATTCCTGTCCCTGCACTCTCCTGCTGCACCCTGGGGCTGTCATTCCACTCCGTGGCCTCTCATTCCTGTCCCTGCACTCTCCTGCTGCACCCTGGGTCTGTCATTCCACTCCGTGGCCTCTGCTTCCTGTCCCTGCACTCTCCTGCTGCACCCTGGGTCTGTCATTCAACTCCGTGGCCTCTCATTCCTGTTCCTGCACTCTCCTGTTGCACCCTGGGGCTGTCATTCCACTCTGGGACATGTCATTCCAGTCCCAGAACACTCCTGGAGCACCCTGGTGCTGTCATTCCCACTCTGGGACATGTCATTCCAGTCCCAGAATACTCCTGCTGCAGCCTAGGGCTGTCATTCCACTCTGGGACATGTCATTCCAGTCCCAGAACACTTCTGGTGCACCCTGGGGCTGTCATTCCACTCTGGGACATGTCATTCCACTCCCAGAACACTCCTGGAGCACCCTGGGGCTGTCATTCCACTCTGGGACATGTCATTCCAGTCCCAGAACTCTCCTGCTGCACCCTGGGGCTGTAATTCCCACTCTGGGACATGTCATTCCAGTCCCAGAACTCTCCTGCTGCACCCTGGGGCTGTCATTCCACTCTGGGACATGTCATTCCAGTCCCAGAACACTCCTGGAGCACCGTGGGGCTGTCATTCCACTCTGGGACATGTCATTCCAGTCCCAGAACACTCCTGTTGCAGCCTGGGGCTGTCATTCCACTCCGTGGCCTATCCTTCCTGTCCCTGCACTCTCCTGCTGCACCCTGGGGCTGTCATTCCACTCCGTGGCCTCTCATTCCTGTCCCTGCACCCTCCTACTGCACCCTGGGTCTGTCATTCCACTCCGTGGCCTCTCATTCCTCTCCCTGCACTCTCCTGCTGCACACTGGGTCTGTCATTCCACTCCGTGGCCTCTCCTTCCTGTCCCTGCACTCTCCTGTTGCACCCTGGGGCTGTCATTCCACTCTGGGACATGTCATTCCAGTCCCAGAACACTCCTGCTGCACCCTGGGTCTGTCATTCCCACTCCGTGGCCTCTCATTCCTGTCCCTGCACTCTCCTGCTGCACCCTGGGTCTGTCATTCCACTCCGTGGCCTCTCCTTCCTGTCCCTGCACTCTCCTGCTGCACCCTGGGTCTGTCATTCCACTACGTGGCCTCTCCTTGCTGTCCTTGCACTCTCCTGCTGCACCCTGGGGCTGTCATTCCACTCCGTGGCCTCTCCTTCCTGTCCCTGCACTCTCCTGCTGCACCCTGGGGCTGTCATTCCACTCTGGGACATGTCATTCCAGTCCCAGAACACTCCTGCTGCACCCTGGGTCTGTCATTCCACTCCGTGGCCTCTCATTCCTGTCCCTGCACACTCCTGCTGCACCCTGGGGCTGTCATTCCACTCCGTGGCCTCTCATTCCTGTCCCTGTACTCTCCTGCTGCACCCTGGGTCTGTCATTCCACTCCATGGCCTCTCATTCCTGTCCCTGCACACTCCTGCTGCACCCTGGGTCTGTCATTCCACTCCGTGGCCTCTCATTCCTCTCCCTGCACTCTCCTGCTGCACCCTGGGTCTGTCATTCCACTCCGTGGCCTCTCCCTTCCTGTCCCTGCACTCTCCTGTTGCACCCTGGGGCTGTCATTCCACTCTGGGACATGTCATTCCAGTCCCAGAACACTCCTGGAGCACCCTGGGGCTGTCATTCCACTCTGGGACATGTCATTCCAGTCCCAGAACACTCCTGGAGCACCGTGGGGCTGTCATTTCACTCTGGAACATGTCATTCCAGTCCCAGAACACTCCTGATGCAGCCTGGGGCTGTCATTCCACTCCGTGGCCTCTCCTTCCTGTCCCTGCACTCTCCTGCTGCACCCTGGGGCTGTCATTCCACTCCGTGGCCTCTCCTTCCTGTCCCTGCACTCTCCTGCTGCACCCTGGGGCTGTCATTCCACTCCGTGGCCTCTCATTCCGGTCCCTGCACTCTCCTGCTGCACCCTGGGTCTGTCATTCCACTCCGTGGCCTCTGCTTCCTGTCCCTGCACTCTCCTGCTGCACCCTGGGTCTGTCATTCAACTCCGTGGCCTCTCATTCCTGTCCCTGCACTCTCCTGTTGCACCCTGGGGCTGTCATTCCACTCTGGGACATGTCATTCCAGTCCCAGAACACTCCTGGAGCACCCTGGGGCTGTCATTCCACTCTGGGACATGTCATTCCAGTCCCAGAATACTCCTGCTGCAGCCTAGGGCTGTCATTCCACTCTGGGACATGTCATTCCAGTCCCAGAACACTTCTGGTGCACCCTGGGGCTGTCATTCCACTCTGGGACATGTCATTCCACTCCCAGAACACTCCTGGAGCACCCTGGGGCTGTCATTCCACTCTGGGACATGTCATTCCAGTCCCAGAACTCTCCTGCTGCACCCTGGGGCTGTAATTCCACTCTGGGACATGTCATTCCAGTCCCAGAACTCTCCTGCTGCACCCTGGGGCTGTCATTCCACTCTGGGTCATGTCATTCCAGTCCCAGAACTCTCCTGGAGCACCCTGGGGCTGTCATTCCACTCCGTGGCCTCTCATTCCTGTCCCAGAACACTCCTGGAGCACCCTGGGGCTGTCATTCCACTCTTGGACATGTCATTCCACTCCCAGAACACTCCTGGAGAACCGTGGGGCTGTCATTCCACTCTGGGACATGTCATTCCAGTCCCCGAATACTCCTGCTGCAGCCTGGGGCTGTCATTCCACTCTGGGGCATGTCATTCCAGTCCCAGAACACTTCTGGTGCACCCTGGGGCTGTCATTCCACTCCGTGGCCTCTCATTCCTGTCCCAGAACACTCCTGGAGCACCCTGGGGCTGTCATTCCACTCTTGGACATGTCATTCCACTCCCAGAACACTCCTGGAGCACCCTGGGGCTGTCATTCCACTCTGGGACATGTCAGTCCAGTCCCAGAACTCCTGGAGCACCCTGGGGCTGTCATTCCACTCTGGGACATGTCATTCCAGTTCCAGAACACTCCTGGAGCACCCAGGGGGTGTCATTCCACTCTGGGACATGTCATTCCAGTCCCAGAACACTTCTGGAGCACCCTGAGGCTGTCATTCCACTTCGTGGCCCCTCCTTCCTGTCCCTGCACTCTCCTGCTGCACCCTGGGGCTGTCATTCCACTCCGTGGCCTCTCATTCCTCTTCATGCACTCTCCTGCTGCACCCTGGGTCTGTCATTCCACTCCGTGGCCTCTCATTCCTGTCCCTGCACACTCCTGCTGCACCCTGGGTCTGTCATTCCACTCCGTGGCCTCTCATTCCTCTCCCTGCACTCTCCTGCTGCACCTTGGGTCTGTCATTCCACTCCGTGGCCTCTCCTTCCTGTCCCTGCACTCTCCTGCGGCACCCTGGGGCTGTAATTCCACTCCGTGGCCTCTCCTTCCCTGTCCCTGCACTCTCCTGCTGCACCCTGGGGCTGTCATTCCACTCCGTGGCCTCTCATTCCTGTCCCTGCACACTCCTGCTGCACCCTGGGTCTGTCATTCCACTCCGTGGCCTCTCCTTCCTGTCCCTGCACTCTCCTGCTGCACCCTGGGTCTGTCATTCCACTCCGTGGCCTCTCCTTCCTGTCCCTGCACTCTCCTGCTGCACCCTGGGTCTGTCATTCCACTCCGTGTCCTCTCCTTCCGGTCCCTGCACTCTCCTGCTGCACCCTGGGGCTGTCATTCCACTCCGTGGCCTCTCCTTCCTGTCCCTGCACTCTCCTGCTGCACCCTGGGGCTGTCATTCCACTCCGTGGCCTCTCCTTCCTGTCCCTGCACTCTCCTGCTGCACCCTGGGGCTGTCATTCCACTCCGTGGCCTCTCCTTCCTGTCCCTGCACTCTCCTGCTGCACCCTGGGGCTGTCATTCCACTCCGTGGCCTCTCCTTCCTGTCCCTGCACTCTCCTGCTGCACCCTGGATCTGTCATTCCACTCCGTGGCCTCTCCTTCCTGTCCCTGCACTCTCCTGCTGCACCCTGGGTCTGTCATTCCACTCCGTGGCCTCTCCTTCCTGTCCCTGCACTCTCCTGCTGCACCCTGGGTCTGTCATTCCACTCCATGGCCTCTCATTCCTGTTCCTGCACTCTCCTGCTTCACCCTGGGTCTGTCATTCCACTCCGTGGCCTCTCCTTCCTGTCCCTGCACTCTCCTGCTGCACCCTGGGTCTGTCATTCCACTACGTGGCCTCTCCCTTCCTGTCCTTGCACTCTCCTGCTGCACCCTGGGGCTGTCATTCCACTCCGTGGCCTCTCCTTCCTGTCTCTGCACTCTCCTGCTGCACCCTGGGTCTGTCATTCCACTCCGTGTCCTCTCCTTCCTGTCCCTGCACTCTCCTGTTGCACCCTGGGTCTGTCATTCCACTCCGTGGCCTCTCCTTCCTGTCCCTGCACTCTCCTGCTGCACCCTGGGTCTGTCATTCCACTCCGTGGCCTCTCCTTCCTGTCCCTGCACTCTCCTGCTGCACCCTGGGTCTGTCATTCCACTCCGTGGCCTCTCCTTCCTGTCCCTGCACTCTCCTGCTGCACCCTGGGGCTGTCATTCAACTCCGTGGCCTCTCCTTCCTGTCCCTGCACTCTCCTGCTGCACCCTGGGGCTGTAATTCCACTCCGTGGCCTCTCATTCCTCTCCCTGCACTCTCCTGCTGCACCCTGGGTCTGTCATTCCACTCCGTGGCCTCTCCTTCCTGTCCCTGCACTCTCCTGCTGCACCCTGGGTCTGTCATTCTACTCTGTGGCCTCTCATTCCTGTCCCTGCACTCTCCTGCTGCACCCTGGGGCTGTCATTCCACTCTGGGTCATGTCATTCCAGTCCCAGAACTCTCCTGGAGCACCCTGGGGCTGTCATTCCACTCCGTGGCCTCTCATTCCTGTCCCAGAACACTCCTGGAGCACCCTGGGGCTGTCATTCCACTCTTGGACATGTCATTCCACTCCCAGAACACTCCTGGAGCACCGTGGGGCTGTCATTCCACTCTGGGACATGTCATTCCAGTCCCCGAATACTCCTGCTGCAGCCTGGGGCTGTCATTCCACTCTGGGGCATGTCATTCCAGTCCCAGAACACTTCTGGTGCACCCTGGGGCTGTCATTCCACTCCGTGGCCTTTCATTCCTGTCCCAGAACACTCCTGGAGCACCCTGGGGCTGTCATTCCACTCTTGGACATGTCATTCCACTCCCAGAACACTCCTGGAGCACCCTGGGGCTGTCATTCCACTCTTGGACATGTCAGTCCAGTCCCAGAACACTCCTGGAGCACCCTGGGGCTGTCATTCCACTCTGGGACATGTCATTCCAGTCCCAGAACACTCCTGGAGCACCCTGGGGCTGTCATTCCACTCTTGGACATGTCATTCCAGTCCCAGAACACTTCTGGAGCACCCTGAGGCTGTCATTCCACTTCGTGACCCCTCCTTCCTGTCCCTGCACTCTCCTGCTGCACCCTGGGGCTGTCATTCCACTCCGTGGCCTCTCATTCCTCTCCCTGCACTCTCCTGCTGCACCCTGGGTCTGTCATTCCACTCCGTGGCCTCTCATTCCTGTCCCTGCACACTCTGCTGCACCCTGGGTCTGTCATTCCACTCCGTGGCCTCTCATTCCTCTTCCTGCACTCTCCTGCTGCACCCTGGGTCTGTCATTCCACTCGTGGCCTCTCAGTCCTGTCCCTGCACTCTCCTGCTGCACCCTGGGGCTGTCATTCAACTCCGTGGCCTCTCCTTCCTGTCCCTGCACTCTCCTGCTGCACCCTGGGGCTGTAATTCCCACTCCGTGGCCTCTCATTCCTCTCCCTGCACTCTCCTGCTGCACCCTGGGTCTGTCATTCCACTCCGTGGCCTCTCCTTCCTGTCCCTGCACTCTCCTGCTGCACCCTGGGTCTGTCATTCCACTCCGTGGCCTCTCATTCCTGTCCCTGCACTCTCCTGCTGCACCCTGGGGCTGTCATTCCACTCCGTGGCCTCTCCTTCCTGTCCCTGCACTCTCCTGCTGCACCCTGGGGCTGTCATTCCACTCCGTGGCCTGTCATTCCTCTCCCTACACTCTCCTGCTGCACCCTGGGTCTGTCATTCCACTCCATGGCCTCTCATTCCTGTCCCTGCACTCTCCTGCTGCACCCTGGGTCTGTCATTCCACTCCGTGGCCTCTCCTTCCTGTCCCTGCACTCTCCTGCTGCACCCTGGGGCTGTCATTCCACTCCGTGGCCTCTCATTCCTGTCCCTGCACACTCCTGCTGCACCCTGGGGCTGTCATTCCACTCTGGGCCATGTCATTCCATTCCCAGAACACTCCTGGAGCACCCTGGGGCTGTCATTCCACTCTGGGACATGTCATTCCAGTCCCTGCACTCTCCTGCTGCACCCTGGGGGGATGTACTAAGAGGAAGGACAGGATTGCCCATTGGAAACAATGGGGAACAGTTGAAGGCCCGTTAGAAATAATGGGAGCCAGGAATGCCAATTGACTTGCATGGGCTAAACTGAAATACATTACAGTACAAGTAGAGTGGCAGAGGTAATCCATACTTTCATCTAGGTCAAGGCTGTTGCTTTATAATAAAGATACCAGTCTGACAATGCAAATCTTCCTCTCTCCTTTGTATCCTGTAATACTTTCATTTTTATTCTGGATCTTTTACCCTGCCAGATAAATTGTCATATCAACTTATCCAATTCTTTCAAATACTGTTGATTTCTTAGAATTGGAATTGTTTGGAACAAAAAAAGAAGTCTAGGTAAAACATTCATCTTTACAATAGCAATTCTTCCCATAAAAGATACTTGTAAATGTTTCCACTTTTCCAAATCTTTTTTAATTATAGTCAAAAGTTTCATGTAGTTATCTTTTAATAGTGAACTGCTACCACCAAGGGCTGTCATTCCACTCTCCCCACATCCATGTGTTCCATTTTTCTTTAAACATTCACCTGACACACACACATATACACAAAGATCCCCTTTTACTATACTATTTGCCTACTAACTTCTTTCTTGGGTTGGTGAACACTTGCTTATGCACATCAGAATTTTTATTGCTAATACAGAAGAATAACTTTCTGGATCTGAAATCTGATAGAAAGGGTCCCTTGGATAAGAGGTGCAATCTCTTAGAACTTTATTCTGAGTGGATGAGTTATAGCTGGAGAGGTGTTTCCCCTAGAAACAAAGAAGAAATATGTATTATAATGATCATAAAGGAATAATTGGAATGTTAAACCAAATTTTTTAAAAGTCAGTTTTAGTGCACACCTCTGGTTTTAACAGAACTAGGGACAAAAAGCGCTAAAAATGACCCAAAAGTCAGGCACACCAAACATACTTAAAAGCAGGCTTTCTTCAGAATAGAAAGGAAACAGTAGGGTGAGGTGGGTGGGCATGATGATCACAAAATTATGTGGCACAAAGAATAGGAGGAAAGAAGAGAGAGGCCTTTACCTGACACAGTCTGCTTAGGAAATGGGAAAGATGAGATATCATTAAGTTAACATGAAATGAGTAAAATAGGCAAGTTGAGCTGGCAAGCTGGCCTGTGCTAGAAAAAGCAGGTCCTGAACAGGATATGACTGGCCATCCCTACAGAGAAAAAAAGGAAATCCATCTTTTGTGACGATTACAAGTGTTTCAAAGCCCCAAACACAGCAGCTCCAAAACAAATGTTATAAAAAACCCCAACCACATTTCTTTTCACAATATGGTGCTCATGTGCCATTTTCAATTTTAAGTTTGCTTTTCCATTGTGTGTTGAATGCCATTTATGGGTGCCCTGCCCTTATATCTGACTGCTGCACTAAATAGGGTTATCTGTTACAGATAAGGCATACTGTCAGTAATGGCTCCCTGGTTCATGTTTCATACTGAGTCCATTGTTCTGTGTTCCCTATCTTGGCCCTGCTTCTGCGCTTGTGTAGGTATGCTGGCTGTAACGTGGGAGCTTCGTCGCTACCGCTCGGTGTTATCACTGTGGCCTTGAATGCAGGCTTTGGGCTATTCTTGAGTCTATGAGAATTTTCCAGTCCTGTGGAGCCGAGGGGTGGGGGAGTTGTTGTTTTTTCCCCACCATAGAGAACAATGGAGGGAATAGGGGCAACCTGTATGGGGGCCCATAGAATTGGACCCCTTGGTCCAATGTTCTTGAAACTTGGTGGGTATCTTGGGGAGAGGCTCCATAAGCTACCCTGTGAGTTTGAAGCCTCTTCCTCAAACCCCCTCCCCTCCATCCCCCAGAATATATCCTATGTTTTCACCATTGACTTCAATGGCCCATAGGATATAATTGTCAGGAATCCAGCATCAAGTTCCAGCCGGCCTACGCCTCTCCTAGCGAGGATGAGCGGCCCCGGAGGAACACCAGTGACAGTTCCGGTGACCACCACGCCGGTGACTACGGTTCCAGTGACTACTGTTCCAGCGACTATGGTTCCTGTGACCACCGTGCCAGTGACGATCTTGCCAGTAACGATGGTTCCAGTGACAACAGCGTTCCATATTGCCCGGCAGGACCAGTCACCCCACCAGTGACCAGTACCTTGGGCGCTTCGTACACACTCCCAATCTACAGCCCAGTGGGATCGATCCCAAGCCATGGAGGGGCGATACCCTGAACCTATTATCAGAGTGCCCCAATCCCATGGAATAAGTGGGTCACCCAACGGAAGCAATGAGACTGGACTAGGAATTTATTGGACACTACCCAAACAACCTGGTCCCTACCGGGGAGTCAAAGCCAGGACAGCCTGATGGACCCCCATGGAAGCTTTGGTCTACCCCAGGGACGTACTCCATGCGGGCCAGTGAGGCCCAGCCCCAGCAAGGACGTAGATACACAGATGGATACTATTGAGGATGACACCCGAAGATTGATGCGGGACATGGGCAAACTGATGCAATCCCTTCCGGGGATGATGGACCAGGCAATTCGCACGCATTTGCTGGCCCAGCCCGGAGCTGCCCCGGGTCCCGGCCAACCACCACCAGCAGGATGCCCTCCTCCTGGTCAGCCAATTCCTGGGCAGCCAGTACCAGGAGGACCCATCCCAGGGCAACCACCTCCAGGTCAACCCATTCCCGGGCAGCCGGTCCCGGGCGGACCTCTCCCTGCAGGACCAATCCCTGGGCAGCCAACTCCGGGTCAGCCTCCACCGGTTCCCCCACCTCCAGTCCCGGCACCAGCACCCCAGTCGCTGCCCGCACCTGCACCAGCCCCGGGACCGGGGATGGTGCCCCTCCCGCCAATGATACGCCCCAGGGATATGCTGGAGATCACATATGACGGGGATCCAGAGAGCATTTCTTTCTTCATCCTGCAAGTTGGGAAATTTGTGCAGCGGTGGGGCCACGTCTTCCCCGATGAAGAACAACAGGTGGAGTTTATTGCATCTCGGTTCTGGGGTATTGCTACTAGCTGGTATGTAGCCTTGCATGATCTGGAGGCAGTGGAGCTGGGGAATGTGGATGACTTCATGTGGGCCTTGAGAAACCACTTTGAAGACCCGACAGCTGCCCCGAAGGCTGAAGCCTTTCTCCGCACCTTCAAGCAAGGGAGGCTTGCCGTGAGGGAGTACTCTAGAGAGTTTCAAAAACACGCTGCAAAGATCAGAGATTGGACTGACCCAGTCTTGGCCCAGCAGTATCGAATGGGATTAGCAGTGGATGTTCACAATAATGTCCTAAATTCAAAGGAGCCGCGCACCCTCCAAGGTTGGATGGAAGAAGCAGAGCGAGCTGAAAGCCAACTTCGCATCATGAAACTGGATATGTCTCTAGGGAATAACCGCCTTGCGACTTCCACGACCCAGACTAAAGGTAAACCAACCACCACCCAGAGCGGGATCCGAGATCAACACATGAGACAAGGGTTGTGCCTCAGATGTGGGGAGAAAGGGCACTTTGCCACCTCCTGCCCTAAGGAGGACCCTGGCCGGGCCCCACCACGAGAGGAAGAGAGATGGCGCCTAATGCCCCCACCAAGAAAGGGCACCGCCAAGCCGCGCAATCTCTGGGCTCTCTTCGCCAACCAAGAGACCATGGATCCAGCATTTCCGGAAGAAGAAGAGACCGAGATGCAGGGAAACGAGCAGGTCCTGTTGTGCGCTTCATCTCCCCAAAGTGTGCTGAACACAAATGGGACCCGGACTGGGGAACCCCTCCCGATAATGACCCCCCACGGGCTTGCTTGGCGGCAGAAGAGATTAACAGCATCCCTTCAGAGTACAGGGACTTGGCTCGGGTTTTTGAGGAGGAGGAGGCAGATGAACTGCCCCCCCATTGCAACTCAGACTGCACGATAGAAATTCTTCCTGGAAGGGGGAAGATATACGCTATGAGCCCCATGAAGAAGGAGGAATTATGCAGATTCATTGATAAAAACCTGGCCCGAAGTTTTATTCGACCGGCCTTGTCCCCCTTTGCAGCCCCAGTGCTGTTTTGTAAAAAGAAGGATGGGGGACTAAGACTATGCACAGACTATCGAGGCCTTAATGCGGTCTCGGCTACCAATGCATACCCCATGCCGCTCATCAAAGATTTACTAGTGGAGGTAGCTAAAGGGAAGATTTTTTCCAAGTTGGACTTGCATGATGCCTATTTCCGAGTGCACATTAAGCAAGGTGATGAGCATAAGACCGCCTTCAATACCACACTGGGACAATTCGAATACCGGGTTATGCCCTTCAGGCTACAGGGGGCCCCGTGGGTATTCATGAACTTGATAAATGAGGTGCTGCACCCATTGTTGTTTAAGGGGGTGGTCGTTTACTTGGATTATATCTTGGTGTATTCCCCAGATCTGAAAACTCACACTGCACTCCTCCGAGAGGTCCTTGCCCGGTTGTTAAAGCACAAACTGTTTGTAAAACTCTCAAAGTGTGAGTTTCACCAGACACGCATTGACTTTCTGGGCTATCGCATCTCCCCGGACGGCCTAGAAATGGACCCCAAGAAGGTCCATGATGTATTAAAGTAGGAACCCCCCAAAACCAGATGGCAGCTCCAGAGTTTTCTAGACTTCGCCAATTTCTACCGCCAATTCCTACCCCACTTTGCCCAGGTTGCACTCCCACTCACGGACCTCCTAAAGACTAAGGGGAGAGGGACTAAGGCTTCCCAGCCAGGGGCTCACCTAGATTGGACCCCTCAATGTCAACAAGCCTTTGACCAACTTAAGCAATTATTCACAACTGAACCAGTCCTTGTACACCCTGATGAGACAAAAAAAATTATTGTCCAAGTAGACGCGTCAGACACGGCAATGGGGGGGGCGATCCTCCAAGAGGATGCACAAGGTCACCTCCACCCACTGGCCTATGTATCTCAGAAATTTAACGAGACTGAGAGGTTCTGGCCCATTTGGGACAAGGAGGCAGCCTCCATCCGATTAGCCCTAGCCACTTGGCGTCATTGGCTTGAAGGAACCCGAGTTCCGTTTGAGATTTGGACTGACCATAAAAATCTCAAGGTATTGTGGAAACCCCAAGTCCTCAACGCCAAGCAGTTCAGATGGGCCGAATTTTTTTCTAAATTCCAGTTTACCCTGCACCACTTCCTGGGTAAATCCAACCACCTGGCGGACGCTCTTTCTCGTCTACCCCAACATGCTAGCGAGAAACTGGAAGTATGAGAATCGTTTTTTACTCCAGCCCAACTAACTGGGGTTGTGGTTACTCGCAAACAAAGTCAAAAGACTTCGGTTCCCCAGCCCTCCCCTGTGCCCTGGGAGAAGCACTTTGCCCAAGCCATTACTGATCAAGAAAGAGAAATGTTACAAACCCAGGGGGATCTGGTGCTTAGACCAAATGATTGTTGGTATAAAGGAAACAAATTGTTTGTGCCCAAAAGTATCCGGCTGGAAGTATTACAATCAGTCCATGACCTAAAGCCAGCCAGGCATTTCGGTTATGTGAAATCATTGCACCTCTTACAGCGCGGCTTTTGGTGGCCCCGCTTGAAAAAGGACTTATCAATGTACATACAATCCTGCCCAATTTGTAACTGGTGCAAAACCAGGGCGGGGAAGCCCCCGGGTCTATTACAGCCGCTGCCGACACCGGGTTGCCGCTGGGAAGTCATTTCTATGGGCTTTATCACAGATCTACCCCCCAGCAAGAACATGACGGTGGTGTGGGTAGTGGTTGACCTGTTTTCAAAGCAAGCCCACTTCATTCATTTCCCTGGCTTACCAACCGCCAAGGGATTGGCAAGAGCCTTCCTACACCACATTGTTAGGCTCCAATCAAAATAATCTCCGACCGCGGGGCTCAGTTTGTTTCCAAATTATGGACTGAATTAATGGCTCTTATGGGTATAGAATGAGCCTTAAGCAGTGCATACCATCCAGAGACTGACGGTCAAACGGAGAGGGTTAATCAAACCCTGGAACAATACTTGTGTTGTTTTACTAACTATCAACAAGACAATTGGGTGGACTTGCTCCCTTGGCAGAGTTTGCATACAATAACTCATGGCATGCTTCAATGGGAATGTCCCCATTCAAAGCAGCACTAGGCTATGATAGCCCCCCTCTGCCGTTCCTAACAAGTGAGAAAACAGGGAAGAGCCACGGACTGGTGTAAATCTTTTCGCGATTCGTGGCCACTGATTTCTGCAGCCTTGGATGCGGCCAAGGCTCAATACAAGAAACAGGCTGATAGGAAAAGGGCGGTGGGTTGGGACCTCCAGCCTGGTGACTATGTGTACCTGTCTACAAAAAATTTGCACCTTCCCCAAACTTCCAAAAAAACTGACATGGAAATACATTGGCCCCTTCAAGATCCTGTGTCGTATAAACAATGTAACTGTACATCTTGACTTGCCTAAGACGCTTAAAAACATTCATCCCATCTTCCATTTCAGCCTTCTCAAACCAGTGCATCCTCCGAATAAATGGTGCCCGGAGCCCACCGTTACCCCCCTTGATGGTGGATGGCGAGGAACACTATGAACTGGCTGACATTCTGGACTCTAAAATACTGCAAGGCCAACTGTACTACCTGGTTGAATGGGTCCACTTCGGGCCCCAACATCGTGAATGGGTGAAAGTCACTGATATGCGGGCACCTGAACAGATCCAAGACTTTCACAACCGATTCCCGGGGAAACCGGGAGGCCCTATGTTTTCCCCTTCTTAAGTGGGTGGGAATTATTTTGGGGAAGGCAGAGTGTCAGTAATGGTTCTTTATTGTTTTACACTGTATCCATTGTGCTGTGTTCCCTATCTCGTCCCTGCTTCTGCGCTTGCGTAGGTATGCTAGCTGTAACGTGGGAGCTTCTTCTCTGCCGCTCGGTCTTATCACGGTGGCCTTGAGTGCAGGCTTTGGGCTATTCTTTTTTGTATGAGAATTTTCCATTCCTGTGAAGACGAGGGGAGGAGGGAGTCGTTTCCTGCCCATTAAGTAATTCTCCTGCCGGGAGTTTCCCCCACGCGCGCTTGCAGGTCATTTGCCAGTCGCCTTTTTGCATCACACTATAACCATGCTTGAGCAGCTTGTCTCACCATTCCTGACAATAACCTCTACACTGTGGGTTTTAGCACTGTATTCCAATAAAGCCCTTCTTACTCCTAAGAATGCTTGGATCTACTTGCTTTTGAACATGACAATAATGGGGCCAAATTGCTGCCAAATTTCTTTCATTCCCTCCTTTCCTTCTCTCTTTTTCCTCTTTCCCTCCTTCTTCTCTTCTCTTCTCTCTCTCTTCTCTTCTCTTCTCTTCTCTTCTCTTTCTCTTCTCTTCTCTTCTCCTCTCCTCTCCTCTCCTCTCCTCTCCTCTCCTCTCCTCTCCTCTCCTCTCCTCTCCTCTCCTCTCCTCTCCTCTCCTCTCCTCTCCTCTTCTTTCTTTCTTTCTTTCTTTCTTTCTTTCTTTCTTTCTTTCTTTCTTTCTTTCTTTCTTTCTTTCTTTCTTTCTTTCTTTCTTTCTTTCTTTCTTTCCTACCTTCTTCTCTTCTCTTTTTCCTCCTTTCCCTGTTTCCCTCCTTCTTCCTCTCTCTTTCTTTCCCTCCCCTTTCCTTCTCTTTCTTTCCCTCTTTCCTTCCTTCTTTCCTTCTCTCTACTCTCTCTCTTTCCTTCCCTCTTTCCTCCTTCTGTGGCTC